>AWUE01017978.1:0-232493 GCA_001974825.2 Corchorus olitorius | reverse complement strand
TTTTTCGTTTTTTTAATTTTCCGCCTTGTTTTTAATTTTTATTAATTTATGAATTATGAATGGCTCACATGCCTCTGGTTTCCACCATAGTTGGGTCGGTTTGAGGCTTTGAGCTTTCGAGTCTGGATCAGCACACATTCGCATTTGCACTTTTAACAAGTCTAGTCTAGTAGTCTTCTTCATTTTTTTCCTTACAAATATAGGATTTTCTTGCTCTTGTTGTTGTTCTTGTTAAAAATGTTGCCACATTCATTAATGCAATATGTGTATATTAAATGCAGAAAGAAGCGTTACTAGTTTGGAAAAAAACAAAAAAAAAAAAAGAAGCGTTACTAGTGAGTTGTTGCTTATTAATCTTATACATGTCATAGTGTTAATGTTTGCAAATGACAACTGGGAACATTAATAAATGTTTTTGTCATCAAACAAAACAACTTCACTCTAATATAACAATCAATACTTATTATATGAGTGTGTGTTTGACCTATTTTATTTTACCGCTATTTTATTGGAAAAAATTTAAGTCGGGTCAAATAGAAATCTTTTATTAACTAAAAATTAGAAATTTTAAATTAAAAATTTTTCCAAAAATGCTTCTCATTGCGTCAATAGATAAATTAGGCCTAACAGATCTCATGATCTTGTTCATTCATATGCTACTATATATATATAACATGTCTCAACTAGAATTTGGACGCAAGCTTTTTTTTGGTTCGACGTCCTTAGACGTTTTGGATTTGAAATTAATTAATCTAGGGTCCGCATGAAAATTAGAATCCAACAAATGCATTTCTAAGGGATCTAATGAAACGCACTTCTGGACAATCGAACTTGTATTCTCACATTTATGATTGCTGGAGTGAAGGCCGTCTAATGCCAAATTTAGATCGATCCTATGTGATAGAGGGAATCATCGATAGCAATCTTACCTCACTATCTCTATTGAAAATCAAACACATATATTTTTTTCATCACTAATTTTATTGTCACTCACCCCTACAATTTTGATTTTCACCAGTGCCGATGATCCAAATTAATATACCTGATCCAAGTTAATAATAATCGACGGTAATGAGCAGCCAAAAAAATCCAATCAATATTTACTGAAACACAACACAACGAGGGAGAGAGAGATTGGAGTGAAGCCTAACTTTGTTCACATGTATATATATTAATCTATATAATATACGCATTTTGATTATGCCATATAATAAAGGAGTAGGAGAGCGCAGATGCTATTGTATATAGCCATGTAAACGCCCAGAAACATTCTGCATTATTTTATGATAAAATAAATAATACTTCTAGCAGCAGTAACAGACTGTGCAGCTGAACCATATATATTGTACTTCCCAGTCCCACTATATATTATTCTCCCATTAATCATGAGTTTACATTTTGTCATTTTCATCAATTATTACTCCATATATATAATCCAGTACTTAATAATAATAATAACACTAAAAACAATACTAACTAACTAAATAAATAAATATACATTCTTATTTGATGAGTCGGACCATCTGAGTTTGATTTATAATTTCTGACTCGTTCTGAGCTGTGCCTGTTTTTTGTCGTCATGTCCATGTTCATGGGCCTGCTTTCCTTTCCCCACCTCCATCCCCCAAGCCGAATCTCCTTCGTTTATGCAAATTTGAAGAAGAAAAGGGTCTTTCTAATAACTTCCCAACTCCTTACCCATAGGCCCATGTCCCGATAGGAATATGCCCAACCCAGATCTTATTTCTTTGTTAAAAAAATTACTATTTAATTTTTTTCATTCTCTTTAAGAATAACAAAGAATATCAAATGAAATTATATAAATAAAACTCAAAATTACAATAAATCAAAAAATGTCTTCCTTCCTCACTTGTGGATTTGGATCTTGCTTTGAAATTCGAGTCCTTTTATCGATCATTTGAGGTCTCGAACCTTCTTGATAGATCTCTACCATGCTCATTACCCTTTTCGCTTTCACCTCCATTCTTTGTCTAACTCAAGGTTTTTATCAGCGAGAAAAAATGATTGATTCGACAACCTCCTTTGATTGACTTGCAAATCAAAAACAAAATCATCATATTCGTAAGTCTAACAATTGTCAATCTATTGCAAACTAAGAAAAACAAATTTGACTGAGTCCAAAACCTAACTCAACTTACTAAAAAACCAAAAGATCTTGAGACTATTAAGTATTAACCCAAACAAATATAAGGATATTTTGTATTTTTTATTTTAAGTTAGTTAATTTTCTAAAATCAGAATTATAAAAGTCACGTGTCACATTCTTATTTGTACACACGTTTTTTTTTCTTTTTTATTGTGTAAACTCACGCATTGTTTGTATTAATAGAATTGACCTATTTGACCATTCCCGAAAAATTGGGGCTCTTATTTGATATTTTTTAAAGTTTGGGCCCTTGTTTGAGATTTATGGCAAAATTTAGGGACCTATATTTAAGATTTCAGCCTTGTTTTTTTCTTCACACATTTTTGGTTATCATTTTTTATTGTCAAAATGGTTTGGTTGTCCAAAAAAAAATTGTTTCCCTCTATCTTTACTTACTCTTTAATCTTTATTATAAGTCATTATACTAAATTTTGTTATAGCAAAAAGTCAAAAAAGAATTTAAATTTTAAATGAAATTGAAAACAAAAAATTACAAAAATTGCATAAGGTTTGACTTTAAAAAAAATTGCATTTCTAAGCCCATTGACTTCTTAATAGTAGAAGTAATATTTTAACCCAAGAAAAGAGACAATAATAGTTTAACACGCGGCGCATTGTGAACGCTACTTCACTCTGCTCTGATTCGCTATTGGATACAATTGAGAGATGGAAATGGGGAACATGGACTTGTCTGCATATGATCACTGCTACTGCAAAGTGCTACTGCTAGCTAGTTACACATTTTATTATTGAGAATAGAGATTATATTCTTCAGCAAAGCCAATTCAAAAGCCACCATTTTACTTTTCTTTCTTATTATTCTCCCACTGTTTAATAATTAAATACTTAATTTGATTTTTCCAGTACTTTATTGACTCTGCGCCTTCTATTCTCAAATCTCAGCTCTCTAATCTCTTCATGGCTTCTTGCTTCGCTTAAAGGCCAAAACAGACAAAGCAATACCCGAATTCTTTCTTTCTAACCTCCCTCTCGCCAATCCCTCAACGCGACCCGAATCTATTTCAGAGCCCGATGGCCCGGAGATCCATACCGATCCTCAAACAACTGCTGAGCTCTCCATGTTCCAACCTCACTGCCACCCGATCCGTCACCTATATGCCAAGGCCGGGTGACGGTGCCCCGCGAGCGGTTACCTTGATCCCTGGTGACGGCATCGGCCCTCTGGTCACAGGTGCCGTCGAGCAGGTCATGGAGGCGATGCACGCGCCGGTATATTTCGAGCGTTATGAGGTTCACGGCGACATGAAGCGCGTGCCTGAGGAAGTGATCGACTCCATTAAGAAGAATAAGGTTTGTTTGAAAGGAGGATTGGCGACGCCGATGGGAGGAGGAGTCAGCTCGCTTAACGTACAGCTTAGGAGAGAGCTGGATTTGTATGCTTCCCTCGTCAATTGCTTCAATTTGCCGGGCTTGCCTACCAGGCACGATAATGTCGATATTGTGGTGATTAGAGAGAACACTGAAGGCGAATACTCTGGTCTGGAACATGAGGTCGTCCCTGGAGTCGTCGAGAGCCTTAAGGTACTCCGTTAAATCCACGCTTTGTCTATAATTTGAATGAAGTTTTTAGGATTTTTTCTTTCTTCTTTTTTTTGTGTCTCATACTACTCGATTGCTAGGTGATAACAAAGTTCTGTTCGGAGCGAATTGCAAAATATGCATTTGAATATGCTTATTTAAACAATAGAAAGAAAGTGACTGCTGTGCATAAAGCCAACATCATGAAGCTTGCTGATGGGTTGTTCTTGGAATCATGCCGAGAGGTTGCTACCAAGTATCCGGGCATTAAGTACAATGAAATTATTGTGGATAATTGCTGTATGCAGCTTGTTTCAAAGCCTGAGCAGTTTGATGTCATGGTATTCAATTCATATCCTTCTTCTATGCTGTTGATATTGTTTGTTATGTCGATGGGTGACTTCAATACACTATTGTTAGAGTTAGAAATTTTGATCGCATTCAAGAGAAACAACCTAGCTTAGTGTTGTTGAAAATGATGGGATTAACCCCTATGATATTTGTTTGCCATGATGAGATGGTATGCTACTCCAATGCTAGCATCTCTATAACAAATCAATATGACATGGAGATTAAAGGTCTATGAAACTGCTCTGTTTTAAGAGACTCTTTTGTTTTTCAGCGTATTATTGTAAAAATTAAGATTTCTTCTTTAATTTAGAATCATATGGGAGAATAGAGGGTAGAAAGAGGTTGATAGAAAAGGAAATTGAATGGTGATTGGTGAACAAACTTGTGGAAATTCATAGAAAATAGGTGATTTTGAACTGCAGTGATTTGCTTCCCTATGTCCTCGCATCCTTTTTTTCTTGTCACTATTATGAATCTATGATCATAAAGCTCATACTGCCTGGTCCCTTTTCAGGTGACACCAAATCTTTATGGCAATTTAGTTGCAAACACAGCTGCTGGTATTGCTGGGGGCACTGGAGTTATGCCTGGAGGTACATGCATCGACACACTTCAATTGATTCATCTATATTGTTTTATTCTCTTTATATTTGGTGCCCTCGCTTGTTGTGGAATGGGCTATATCCACATTGTGGAGTAATAGATGCATAATATGAGAAAAAGTAGTCCTCGGTGTTTGGTGATGTTGGCCAAATAAGCACTGATCATTAACTCATCAGAAGGTCAACCTTTTTAGCAAAAGTAATGAATACTGTGAATCATGCATCTAAAAGTATATTGGCTGCGAGACTAAGGTCTGATCTTGTTGCTGTGCTCACTGTTCGTAATCCATTGACACACAATAAAGATTGGTATAATTTCCTTGAGTTGAATTTAAAGCCTTTAGTCTGCTTTCTGTTGTAGTATTCTTGTTTCCTTGAATATTTGACACCAAACATGTGCAATTTTTTTGAAAACTGAGTTTCAATCCCCTCCCCTTATTGAGTTTTTCAAAGGTTAGGTTGCGGTAAAGGTGTTGGCAAAAAAGAGTTGGGTCCCATCCCATCCCATCATTTGTAATTTTGGACTCCCTAAACTATGAATGGTTGACAAAAATCTGCTCATAATGCTGGGAATGCTATTTTTGCAGGCAATGTTGGGGCTGACCATGCTGTTTTTGAGCAAGGGGCCTCTGCAGGAAATGTGGGCAACGAGAACCAGGTGGAACAGAAGAGGGCAAACCCCGTAGCACTGCTTCTCTCATCTGCTATGATGTTGAGACATCTCCAATTTCCCTCATTTGCAGATCGATTGGAAACTGCTGTGGAAAGGGTTATATCTGAGGGCAAGTACCGTACAAAGGACCTTGGAGGAAGCAGTACCACTCAAGAGGTTGTTGATGCAGTCATAGCTGCATTAGACTGAATGAGAAGATAGTTGATGAGTAGCCACTGTTACATAAAAACTTTGTCCTGTCCATGTCCGTCTATCGTTGGAATTTCCCACGCAAATTCTTCATTTTGAGCTTTGATCGGTTACTATTGATTTCAATCACATCACAATTGAAGTTGTGTCTATATAATAAGTATCAAAATCCCAAATGAAAGGTGGAATTATTTTTTGGAGGTAAAACTTTGTTATGTGATCAAACTGCGTTGCTGCGGCCCGCACAATTGAGTATACTAACATAGTTCTGGCATTATTTTCTGTATTGACAGTGAGATATTGTTGTTCTGTGCTTCTGCAGACGAGATATATATGCTTTAGAAATTTAAGGCTAACAGAACATTAAGACCCTCAACTGTTATAAGTTATTGCATTCAACTACTGATTCAAGCTCCCATTACCTATTCGACACTTTCTTTCTTTTTTTATAAACTAAACTGTTACTTTCAATCATTCACGTTGACTTTAGGTGTTGGCAGTTGGCACCCCGGCGGTGGCGGAAAAAAGACATGATTATATACTAGTACCATATATATGCTAATAAGTTTGAGACGAATATAATATAGTAATTATATTTATATCACAGATAAGACCAGTGTAGTACCAAAAAGATGGAGGAAGAAAATGTTGTAGTAAGTTATCTAATCGGAAAATGTTTGGTATTGGCGCAACCTTGGAGAGTGAGTTCACCCCCGTGCTTAGGATGCCTTGACTCTTGGATTTTCACCGTGCTACTGCTACTGCTACCAGTCATTTTGGATGCTTCAACCTCTTCAACATCCTCTGCTTCTTCTTCTTCTTGTTGCTCTGACTGCGCCTTTCTCCGACGCTCATTATGACCAGCCAATCGATCCCGACAACTTTTTTTGGTGCCATCAAACTGTGAAAGTTCATGAAACCTGCCGAGAAATCAACCAATTAGAATGTGCACACACAGAAAAGCATATCAAGTGACTTGACATTTTTTATATATCTATCATCATGACTTATCACATTAGACACAGGCAATAGTCCCACATTAAAGTTTTGATCTTCAATCTCCAACAACTATAGAGTTTTATTTACAGAGCCTAAGGAGGTCCAATTATTTGGTACTCCAGTAATCAATTCACCTTTTGAGAAAAATTAAAGACCCTCCTCCGTACAATTTGTGTATCACCAAGGTAGGAATTAGGAAACAAACTTAGCAGTGTTAGAAGAAACAAAACATAGAGAGATGAATAAGACATTAGAGGCGAAATGAGGATTGTGAATAATAGAAAAAACAGTTTGATATGATATGGGGATTGTGGAAAAGTAGTGGAAAAAGAGCGATCTTGATCAAAACTAACCTGCTACACTGCTGGCAGAACCTCTGGCGAATGCCCTTAACGAAAGCAAAAGCAGCCTTTGCGTGTGGTTGGCAGACTTTGTGGCGACGATGGTATTGTTTTGCATCTCTCAAATCCGCACCGCATTCATCAGCTTGACAGCATAAGACATTGGCAGAAGCAGCAGAGTGTAATGGTGCACAAGTCCTCTCAAATCTCTCCCGAGGCACCACCCTTATCATCACTCTTCTCTCCTCCTCTTCTTCTTCTGATTCTACCCACTCATCTTCTTCCGTTTGTTCTAGTGTTTTAAATGACCTTTTTGCCATTGATTATTGTTTAGTATTTACCACTACGATCCTATTCCTATTTCCTAGCAGATAAGCAGAGCCACAGAGGGGACTTGTAAAAGTGAAAAGCGGTATTCTTTCACGTTTCAGGGAGGGACCGGGCCGGAGTAGATTTTAGGATTAGATTAAAGATATCCTGGGAGTCAGGGAAGTTTTAGGGTTTGTGAATAATGTGAAATGTGGAATGTGAAATGTGAAAGGAAAGAAAGCAACAAAAGCAAAGCTCCAAACTAGTACTAGTATAATAATAAGGTAAGAAAAGCAAGAAAGGGGCCGGGAGGAATGAGAGTGACCCACCATAAGACGCAATGTGTCATAGTCAATAACATTGTCCTTGTGATCAGGATTCAGGGGGCATTACTTGAATTAAATTGGAAAAATCAATCTTTTTCTTCTCCATCTTTTACTTACCTAAATAAATAAATGTTAAGCTCAATCAAATCTAAATCTTTTTGCATTTTCCTTTCTACGTTGCCGACGCCCATTAGTGAGTGTCTTTCTCAAAATGCAAAAAGATTTAGATTTGATTCAGTTTACTTTACTGTACTAAAAATCTTTTCTTTCCTCAAGGAGAAAAACAAAACACTTTCAGTCACTTGTAGAGTTGTAGTATATATTGTATTCAATTCAATACTGGATCGAAAGCAAATGAATGGAAGAGCGTGGTGGGGTGGGCATAGCGTTGATGAGTTTTAAAGGGTTGAGATTTTAGACACGTTAGCATATTCACGTTTATTCCATGACAGCTTGAATTGACATGACAACACTTTCAACTTTCCCGGCGAATTTCTCTGCAGTTTCTGGGATTTGGTCCCTCCCGGACATAGCGGAATCATAATCAATATTCAATCACCTTCCATACGACGACGTATGTGTATTATTATATTTTGGGACTTGTGTTTCCCACTATTGCTATTATATTTCGAATTAGATTAGATGGCCCAAAACTTAATAAATAGTAGAAGGTGTTTTGGACCATTTTGGGTTCAACTTCCAACGAGTCCAAAGTCCAAAGGGTAGGGCTGGTTTGAAGGACCCATTTAAGTATATACAAATAGGCCCATATATAATTTAAGCAAATCAAGAAGAATCGCCACACGCTCTCGCACATGCTCTGATAGAGTATTTAATTTAAGTAATTTTTCATTTATAAACGGATTCTGACATTTGAATGTGGCTTTTTCCTTGTAGTAGTACTACTTACTTAGCTTTCTACCTAACCTAACAACAAATTGACATTGTTATTGGACCATTGGTGTTGGCATTGATTAAATTCCAAATTAAGCGGAATGGGAATGGCTTGAAAAATGATTGGTTCATTACCATACCAACAATACAGTGTAGACTAACATTTTGGAAAAGAGAAAGAATCAAAGAAAGAAAACCATACCCTGCTTCGCCATAATCGCGAAGAATCCTCCTTGAATTTGACCGCTTCCCTTGGCCGTGGCTGAGAGTGGGAGTGGGAGTGGGAGTGGGACCATTACATTTATTACTTGCACGTCTTTCTCTGTAAATTTTTTTGTTTCGGTACCGGTCATTCTTCGTAATTGAAATATAATACTAGTACTAGTAAAGGTATTATTTATTTGATAGTAATAGTATAGTTGATGATACAGTAGTCGTCACTATATATAAATTTTAGTATTTTTATTTTTTATTTTCCCAGGAAGAAATTATGCATAGGATCCATCAGGTTCAAAATGATAGCGCGAATAACAAATTTGTATTTTAATTTATCTGACCAACACGTTTAGAAAGAACAGATCACCATTACCAAACTCACAACTTATCTCTTGTGTCCGTTACGTTTCTGTCCAATCCAATTATAAAGTCAAGTGAATTAAGTACTACTTTACAAGTAGAGCCAAGCAGTCAGTTTCAGTTACTTTCTTCTCACCTGGGTTTCTATTCTATCCATCTCTCTCCTCTTCTAATTTTCTCTTGAATTCTCTCCTCTTGTTCAAAAATCAAAACCCAGTAGCCGGCCACTGCCAGCAGCTGCAGGAAGCATGAGTTACCGGTTCTTCAAATCATCATGGAGTGGGGTGGTGCCCAGCATCAAGCGCCTCCACTCCTTTGTTTCTCTAACTCGAAGGTATCGCCACATCTCTGACTTCGCTGGGGAATTCGAATCTTGGAAATCAATGGAGGCTCTTAGGCGTTGCTCCGCCAATCACGTCCCTCTCTCCCCCATTACCTTCCTGGAGAGAGCTGCTAAGGTTTACAGAGACTCCACATCCCTTGTCTATGGCTCTTACAACTACACCTGGGCTCAAACCCATCAACGTTGTCTCAAGCTAGCTTCTGCTCTCTCCCAACTTGGCATTTCGCCTGGTCATGTGGTACCATCCTCTCTTTTTTTCTTCACTTGCATGTTAATTTCCTTATGCTATTTTTCCTCTGCCAAACAAGCTGCCTAATTTTCATTTCCGGCTCACCCACTACTACATATTGGTATTCCAAGACAAATATACAGATACTGGAGTATAAGTTTTTTCCTTCATTCTTCCTGTCTTTGATTTTACTTTACTTGGGCTACTTTTTGTTTGTTTTGAATCTATCGCTCTGAATTACAGAGAATCAAATGGGATGTTTATTTTCAACTCTAACTTGTCTAAGCAGGTTGCGACCTTTGCTCCCAATGTCCCAGCGATGTATGAGCTGCATTTTGCTGTTCCGATGGCTGGAGCAGTTCTTTGTACGCTTAATTCGCGTCTTGACTCCGCCATGGTCTCAGTTCTACTGACACATTCAGAAGCTAAAGTGGTTTTCGTAGACCACAAATTACTTGAAATTGCTCGTGGAGCACTTGATCTTCTTGCTAAAACAAACAAACCACCACCTATTCTGATCTTGATATCTAAATGGGATGATGATTCATCCCCAACTAGCTTAGAGCCAGGTACTTACGAGTATGAAAGTTTTTTAGAAACTGGGCATATGGGATTCGAGATTAGGAGACCAAAAAGTGAATGGGATCCCATCAGTATTAATTATACCTCTGGCACAACATCTAAGCCCAAAGGAGTAGTTTACAGTCACAGAGGAGCCTACCTCAACTCCCTTGCAACACTTCTCCTTCATCGAATGCAATCCATGCCTGTTTATCTGTGGACTGTGCCTATGTTTCACTGCAATGGTTGGTGTCTCGCTTGGGGGATTGCAGCTCAAGGTGGCAAAAATATATGCCTAAGGAATGTTTCCCCAAAAGAGATTTTTGAAAATATAGCCCTGCACAATGTCACACACATGGGAGGAGCTCCCACAGTCCTAAACATGATTGTGAATTCACCTGATCGAAAGCCCCTTCCCCACAAGGTGGATATAACGACGGGTGGCTCACCACCACCTCCACAGATCCTATATAAGATGGAAGAGTTGGGTTTCAGGGTAACTCACTTGTATGGCCTTACGGAAACTTATGGTCCAGGTACATACTGCATATGGAAACCTGAATGGGATTCCTTGCCTCTTGCTGAGCAATCAAAGTTGAAAGCGCGGCAAGGAATGCAACATGTTGGTTTGGAGGAGGTTGACATAAGAGATCCTGTCACTTCGAAACCCGTACCAGCTGATGGGAAAACCATGGGTGAGATTATGTTCAGAGGAAACACTGTGATGAGTGGATACTTCAAAGACTTGCAAGCAACAGAGGAGGCGTTTAGTGGTGGATGGTTTCGAAGCGGGGATCTTGCTGTGAAGCATCCTGATGGTTATATAGAAATAAAGGACCGGCTCAAGGATATCATAATTTCTGGGGGAGAGAACATAAGCACAGTGGAGGTTGAAACAGTTTTGTATAGTCACCCAGCAGTTCTTGAGGCTGCAGTTGTTGCAAGGCCAGATAATCACTGGGGACAGACCCCTTGTGCATTTGTCAAGTTAAAAGAGGGATTTGATGTTGATGCTCAAGAACTGATAAGGTTTTGCCGGGACAACTTGCCACATTATATGGCTCCCAAAACAGTGATCTTCGAGGAATTGCCAAGAACTTCAACAGGAAAGATACAGAAGTACTTATTGAGAGAGAAAGCAAAGGCCCTGGGCAGCCTCTCTTGAACTGAATGACAATGAGCTAATACAAGCTTCCTCCAAAACAGAAAATAGAAATTTCTCAATATTTTTCTATGTTTCAATGTATGTTGTGTTTACCATTAACAAATAATACTAGTTGAACAAAGCCATAATTTAGAATTTGCATTTTGCAGCAGAGAAGTAATCACTTGGTAAACTTGTTGTTCACAAAGTGGCTCTTGCAGGGTGTTGATCCAGATTGAGGCTGATAATGTGGGGATACTCAACACTGCCACAGTATATACGGTTTCCAATCTTCATTCCGGAGGCAATCATAGTCAATTTGTGATCATGGTAGTAGGCAACTGGTTTTCCTTCCAAATCAACCGCCATGACACCTGCATTTTCCCTTATTTGTGGTAGTGTAAAGTACTTCTCCATTATTGCCAAAACCTTTCGGATGAAAGAGTACTTAAGTATTATTTCAGAAGCAACCGAAATTCCCTGTCCAATATGTGCCACAATGCATAAAATTATCAGAAATAATTAACACATATATATATAGGAGTAGGAGATCAAATGTAGTATAATCTTCAGAATTAGCTCAACCACTATATATCAAAGTTCAATATTAGCACCTATAAATATAATCTTCCTGTTGGATAGGATCCAAGAAATTATTATAGCATCTAAATCTCAGAGTTTCATCCATGGACATTGGAGGATGTATTTTATGGAAATTAAGAATGGTAAGAAATTGGATTTACCGAGCCAAATCCAATCCAGTAGTGGCCGTCTCTATCATATTTAATATTATCAGGGAAGCCTGGCAAGTTGTCAACAAAATTCTCTACTTGTCCCTCTTTGCTGCCCTGTAGGTAATATTTTCTACACCTTCTCCTGCAATTGAATTTGTGAAAAATCCAATCCATGTGAAGCAGATTAGAATAGAGTTAAAGCCAAAACTTAATTTGTCAAAGTCGAGTTTTTCAAGATTAATGACACATACAGAACGGATTCACAGAAGATTACAGAATCTTGAGTAGGTGATACTGCAACTCCATTAGCAAAGTAAATATGGGAGACCAAAACCTTGGTTTTTCTGGTAAGTGGATCGAAGCTCATAAAGCGTCCATGAGGCTTACCCTCCAGCACATCCAACCAGTGACGATGAAACTCGTATTTGTAGGAAGCGTCTGTAAAATATATCATACCATTATCTGCTACATCTACACCATCTGTAAATTTGAATTTCAGGCCATCAGCCTCGTCTGTTAGCAGCTCTACCTCACCATCTCTGCTGATATTCAGTAGCCCCTGTTACAATTTACATTATCACAATTCTCTCTCTAATCAAAAAATTGATTTTGACTTTGATTATTGCTTCCCGCCGCCGCTGCCGTTTAGGAAATTAAGTAAGATAACTAACCTTATAGGCATCAGCTACAATAATTTCATTATTGAGTCCAAGAGCGACTCCTAACGGTCTGCCGTTGGTGTTGACCACACTTTCCACGGTTGAATCGTTCAACCTGACTCGCTTGATCCACCCATCTTCACAACCCGTAAAGATGAGGTGTGATTCGGAATCATAGGCGATATCTTCTGGTCCTAGCAACTTCCCTGCACCCACGAATTCGGCTCCTTGAAGCATGTGGTCGTTGCGCAGCAAGGCAGAGATGGGGGTCTGCCCGAATTCATGAATGGGAAAAGGAGCAGGATCGAAAGAGTCGAGCTGGTAAACAAGCAAAGCTGCGAGAACAGGAACCACCGTGGATAGTAACAGAGTCAAGGGCCATAGGCGGCGGTTTGTTGGATGACGACCAACTTTCGTGTTAGGAATCTGAGATTGGAGAACTGATTCATCGGAAATTGACTCAGCCATTATTGCAGCGTTGCAGTTGGGATGACCTCAAATAACTTCAGAGTCAGATGTAGGAGTTTATTTAGTTCACCAGTCACAGCGCACCGACGCGGTGACTTTTTTATAAATAATAAAACTGATAAAAGTTACAGTCTTTTTTTTGTGTTTTTAAATGAAAATGAAAATGATTACACTGATATAAGAAAATCCCCTCAATTTAAAAAAAAAAAAAAAGCCCCATAGGCCATAGCTTCCAAAAAGGCGGAAAAGGAAATCCCCAAACCTCATTATACTTATAATTACCCAAAAGAAAGAGGAAATTCCAAACCCCAATCTTCAATCTTCAGTGGAGATGTCTTCAAGAGATGAAGAATTGATTGGAAGCAGTAGGGCGAGGAAGCGGTCTTTGAGAAACAACAGAGAAGCTGAAGAAGAAGACAGAATCAGTATTAGACACAGATGAAAGGCCTCTTATATTTAATGAGAAGATAAATGTAGAGATAGTCAGATAGATATTAGCTACACTACTGTCTTTAATGATTTCTTTGTACAAATGTCCTATACCTATATCTTTGTTGTCTGTCGTATAAAGTACTCAGCTTGGCTGAGACAGCTTGCTGAACTAAAAGTCCATTTCTCTCAGCGGTGAGTTTCCTTTTTTCTAATCTCTACATCATTTTCATGTTTTAAGGCTCTTTCCTTGTTGGATGAGAATCGGTTTCCATTTTCTAATTTGAAGCATCTCAAGATAATCTCAAATCAGTACTTGGAAATCAATGGGGTTGACATACCAGGATGTGTGGATGTGGATCGTGTCGCTGGCCTGAGTCATCAGTACTGTGGATGTTCATGTATATCTTATTGAAAATATTTTAGATATGTAGTGCAGGTTCATGACAGTATCTAGGATAATCTTAGACACAATCATGCGTCAGATCAATAAAATCGACTCTGTTTAGAGATCTGGCCATACTCATGTTGGTATTTAGAGCAGAGCATGGGTACTAGACATTGATGGCTAAGTTTTCCTAGTTTGATGTATATATGTATGATAGCCAATGCTTTCTTGTTCTGAGATCCCTAAGCTTTGTGAGGGTGAATTGGACATCAGATCAAAGTTGTACGCTTTGGCAACGTTACTTAATTTTTAATTTTATTTATTAATCAAGTCATATACAGATATTGCCTTCAAATTGCATACAGAAGAGAAATTTATTTTCATTTTCAAATAAAAAAGGAGTTACTCTGGCAAGGAGAGTAGGAGACATTGAGATTGGGCTTGATATAATTGTAATTATTATGATATGATGATGTGGTCCATGTGGTGGGTTTTCAGGGTTGGGCTGGAAATTGGTCGAGATTGAGGCGGATAATATAAGGGTAGAAGAGGGATCCACAGTAGAGATAGTTGTTGATCTTAATTCCACCTGTAATCAAACTTAAGTGGACATCCTGATACTGGGCAACTGCTTTGCCTTCCAAATCCACTGCCAGCACCCCACTGTTTTTCTCCACGCTTACTCTCCTCCCAATCATCCTTTCTATTATTATCGCTACTTTTCGAACCATAGGATATTTAAATGCTACATCCCAATATATTGTATTTTCCTGCACTCACCAATACCAATTCCAATTCCAATTCCAATTCCATTCATTAATATAGAGCTAGAAGTAGAAGAAGCAAACTAGTATATAGTAGTATCCATGTTATAAGTATAATTATATTTTAAAGTGTTAAATATTTACCGTGATCAAAGCAATCCAGAAATGGCCTTCACCATCATATCTAATATTATCAGGCATTCCTGGTAAATTGTCGATAAATTTTTCCACACTTCCCTTTTTCTTGCCTTGGATGTAATACTTTCTGCATCTCCTCCTGCAGTATTATTATATATCAGCCAAAGCCATATATAGCCATATGAGGTACATGAAAATGAAATATTGCAAGGTATATACTTACATGGGGGTTTCACAAAAAACGAGAAAATTTTGATCAGGTGAGATTGCAACTCCGTTGGCGAAGTAGAGATGAGAGAGCAAGACTTGGGTTCGTTTGGAGATGGGATCAAAGCTTAGAAGTCGACCGTTGGGCCTTCCCTCCATAATGTCAGCGCCGGCTTCCGCCACATTATATTTAGAGGATGCATCTGTGAAATATATCATTCCATCTTCTGCTACATCTACTCCATCTGTTAACTTGAATTTTAACCCTTCCGCTTCATCCGTTAGCAATTCCACTTCACCCTCTCTACTTATATTCAGCAGCCCCTATTATTTTATACATTTATATATAAATAAAAATCAAGACTAATTAATGAACCATTTTTAATTTTTAATTTATAATTATTAATACAAGTAATTAGCAAACTAAAATTGATAGTGATCCATAGAAATCCAAAGAGATCTATAATAATTACCAAAAGAGAATATTGATTATTGAGCAAGTAAATTAAAATTACCTTGTAGGAGTCGGCGACGATGACTTCATTGTTGGGTCCCAAAACGATTCCAAGCGGTCTACCACGAGTGTTGACCCAGTCCTCAACCTCAACCAGGGTGTCATTATTGGCGGAGGCGGAGTCCTTCGACTTCAACCAAACTCGCTTGATCCATCCATCTTCACACCCCGTGTAGATGATCTCCTCCCTCCGATCATACGCAATATCCTCGGGTCCTTTAAGCTTCCCCACCCCCAAAAACTCTGCCCCTTGTAGCATGCGCTGGTTACGCAGCAAGTTCGCCGCCGGCTGCGGGGGAGATAACTCGTGGAGGGGCATAGGAGCCGGGTCGAAAGACTCAAGCTGGTACACAACAACAATAGCTGCAACCACAGGAAGCATCGCGGATAAGAAAACACCCAAAAAAGGCCATGATGACCTATTACTCCTGTTACTGTTAGTAGAAGCAGGCTGATCAGCCATATATATCTTGTTTAACCGGAAAAGATAGTAAAACACTAAAACTTAAGCTTTCGTTATGTATAGTAGTAGCGGGTACTTATTATAGGACCAGATGAGATGAATATCCCAACCTAAATATAAATATCTATAGTCTATAGAAGAGTATTATATATAGAGGAAGTCAATTTAATTGTTTCGTACAGATGAAGGGATCTGTGGTATTGGGTGTGAAGCAGTGCAACTATGAAACGGAACCCGAGTGTGATTAGTACATATACATACAATAAAGCTGAAAGTAAGTAAAGTACCCAAACCAAAGAGAAGAATTTTGAATTTTCAGAGCAATATTAGTCCAACAAGTTGCCTTCCCTTTCTTTTCACTTAAATTTAATTTGCTTGATTTAGCAGCCAAGAGTCTTGGTAAAATATATGAACACGTAACAGCACTACGTACTAATCTTAATACTATGTATGTATGTATATATATATGTACGTGTACACCTTGGACGTCATAAACTAGAAATTAAGGTTTTGTGTATATACAAACAAATACTATGTATGTATATATGCGTACTATGCATCTCTATCTCCGCGTCATTTTCCACCCCAACCACAACACCACGGCGCCGGCCCTCATTAACTTTCCTTCACTAATTTGGCTCGAATTCAAATTAATACTAATTACCATATATATAAATATTCTCTCAAAAAAGGAAAAGTTTAAGACACATCACATGCTTGTTGAAATTGGAAAAAGAGAATTGTTTTTTTTCCTTTTCAATTAACTATATTGCTTAAGCTTGCAAGAAATGAATATGGGAATAAAAATCCTTTACCCTCATTTTTTGTGCCTCATCCACCAAATACGTGTACTTTTTCAGTTTCCAGTGTTATTCCTTGTTTGGCTAATTAAATTAAATTTTGTATTTTCATTCTAAAACCCTATGAGGAATGTATTAAAATCTAGACTAACTCTTATATATAATTATTTGTTGTTAATTTGGGGCTAAACCTGGTTTTTAATTCGTATTTTTATTATTTACTAAAATTTGAAAACAAATAAAGTATAATACCAAAGACACATTTTTGGTGAATGAGACACAGAGTGGGGTACAAAGATGGGGAGGTGATTTCCATCCTGAATATGGTTGAGATTGAGAATATAAATATAATTTTTCTTTTTAAATTAAACCCAAAAAAAAAGAACCCTTGTATAATCGAATCTCCGCACTGCAGGCACCCATAATTAATTAATGGGACTGAATTATGGAAGCATGAGATGCGTTAGCCTTGTCGCGAAGAATGAACTTTTGCACCTTGCCTGTCGAGTTGACCGGTAATTCCCCAAACACTACTGATCGAGGCACCATGAAATGTGGCAGTTGTTCCTCACAAAATTGGACAATCTCTTGTTCACAATCACTTGCAGTACCATATGATCCCTCCTTCAATCTCACAAAAGCACAAGGCTTCTGTTTCAAGTGATCATCATGTTTTCCAACAACAGCAACCTCCAAAACCTTGGGATGGCTTAAGAGAACTGCTTCCACCTCCAATGTGCTTATAATCTGTCCCCCAGCTGAAACTATAATATCCTTGGCTCGGTCCTTCAATTGTATGACCCCATTGGGATGGACAAGCCCTAAGTCCCTGGTCCTATACCACCCATCCTTAAAAGCTTCTTTTGTTGCTTTGGGATCTTTAAGGTACCCCGACATCATTGTGTTGCCTTTGAACATGACCTCTCCAATTGTCTTTCCATCATGCGCTACACTCCTCATTGTCTCTGGTTCTTTCACATCTACCTCTGCAATCACAAGGTTATCAAGTTTTTCCTTGAATATTGATTTATCCATTTCTTCATCACAAGAATTGATCCATTGATCAGCTGATCTCCATGGCCTAACAATTGCAGGGCCGAGGACCTCTGTCATTCCATAAGCATGGCTTACCCTAAATCCTAATGCTTGAACCTTGACTACTTGGGAGGCTGACAATACACCGGCAATGATAAGGTGAACCTTTTCCTTACGAGCAAGTAGTAGTGGCCTAATTTGGTCACAAGTTGGTGCATGATCAGCGATCATGTTTAAAATGGCAGGTGCGCCGCACATGTGAGTTACACTGTGAACCAAAATGGAATCGAATATGAATTTGGCTGAGACATCTCTCAGGCAGATGTTGGTGCCACCGATCGCAGCCGTGGCCCAAGTGCAGCACCACCCATTGCACCGAAACATGTCCACAGTCCATAAGAACACTGAGGAGGAAACCCTCATGTCATACCGAAGAATTGATGCTAATGAATTGAGATAGGCAGCTCTATGGCTATATATTACTCCTTTAGGTTCTCCCGTTGAGCCAGAAGTAAAATTAACTGAAATGGGATCCCCATCATCCATCGGTTTCACTGTTTCAAAATCAGTTGTTCCCATTCCAAGAAGATCATTATACTTGAAAGTAGCAGCATCATGATCACCAGTAGGAGGAGTTGCTTGGTCTTGGTCGTCAGCTAATTCTGGGATCAAAACAAGGACAGGTTGCTTGGTACTGTTGTTGTTTTGCGATACTAGTATTTCAAGGGCTTTGTGGACAGTGTGAACATATTGGAAATCAACAAACATAAATTGGGGCTCCAGCTTTTCTAGTATTACAGCTAAAGTAGCAGCATCCAACCTAATGTTAAGTGCAGAGAGAAGTGCACCAGCCATTGGAACCGCAAAATGGAGCTCATATAATGCAGGAATATTTGGTGCCAAAGCTGCTACCTACGTACCATCATTTCATATCATCAGTGTGTGAGAATATATATATGTCCAATCTATAATTAGATCAATGATAAATTCAACAGAGGGCTAATTCCGTATAAGTATTAGCAAATTAATTCTTTGACTCGATCGAGTTTTAACTTTTAAGTACCTTATTATTAATTAAGTGGAAATTAAAAAGTAGCTATATATAGTAGTATCAACAAGATTGCAAATTAATAGTACCTGCAGTAATTAATAACAAGTAGTTCCTAGCTATGAGCAGCCATAAGTTTGTTTTTTCTTGGCAGCTGAGTGGACCAACTTCGTTTCTTTCTTAAAAAACAGAATAATTAGCATGAATCTTCCCGGAAACAAAGGGAGGAATGTGACGCAGTTTTTAAAATTATGAAAATTTTCATGTTCGCTTTCAAAATCACAATAAAATAAAACAATTTGATATAACTAATTAATCTAACTCTATGTCTGTCCGTCGACCACGATTATAATAATATTTCTCATGAAAAGCCTTTAATTAGAAATTATTTATTATATTCCTTAAAAAAAGAAATTATTTCTATAATATTGAATGAAGAATGAAGTATATTACTAAATAATTATTAAGTTTTGTCATTTAACCTAATTTAGTTTTAAATATGGACTATATAGTTTCAGTTTATACTATATATATACATTTATATATAGGAAACGAAGTCATTAAATAATATATATATATTCCAAGATATTAGACAGGGTTGCAGCATGTATGAATGAGTTGAGAAGTGCAAGTTGACTTTGCATCATCATTTTTTGACTCAAAATAAAAAAAGACTTTGCTAGCTCAGAGGGACCTGACCACCAATGTGCTTGCTTGATTAAAAAGTTTCACAAACTGTTCTGTCTCTAGAAAAATTTAGAATAAAAGAAGACCAAGACCAAAAATAAATGAGATCGATTGTCATTTTTCTCGTGCACTGCATAATAATATACTACGTGATTCATAGCTTTGGCGATGTTGACTTTGACGCTTTCCATTCTTTTAAATATATATATATATATATATATATATATATACTAGTAATTTCTTTTATTATTCTGTAATTTATTTTTTAAGAAAATCAGAAAAAAATTCTTTGATTATAGTAACAATAGTAATTAATAGATTAACAGTTAGGACAGAATATTGTACAAATTTCTAGTAGTAAATTTTTATTCTTTTTATAAATTTCTTATATTTTCTTCATCTGGTGTATACTATAGCTTTATGATGATTGCATTTGCACTTGTTCCTCTTAAGTAAGATCTCAAGTTCGAGTCTTGTGAATGAAAAAAAACCATTGTTGGGAGAGGTTTACCCCCATAATGGGGCAACCCAACTCGAACAAGATTAACTTGTAAATATATATATATATATAAAAAAAAAGAAGTTTTGCAACTTTCATTTTTCTCTCCAATTTTCATTTTTGCTTCTCCTCTATTTCCTTTATTTATTTATTTTATTTTATTGCTACTACCCGATCTATTTCCTAATTACTTTCTTTTCTACCAAATCTAACGTAGATGATACAAGAATTCCTAACCTAATAACGGGTAAACCTATTAATGTGGTAATATATACGCATTAATTATGATTTTGAAAACATGGTTCATTGCAGATATACATATTGACTACAAATAGATTTTTACAACAGGAAGAAAATATTTCTTTTGAATTCATCCGCCACTTTGCTCTATATGGATGATATTGCTAATTAAGCTTTGTTATTGTTTATATATATATACTCCATATATATATCTCCATTCTCCATGCATATATATTATATTGTTGATATTTGTCAAGTAGTCATGTAATGCTAATTGCTAATTAGGCCATTTTAATGAATTAGAAACAATTTGAAAACTACAAGTACTTTGATCTATATAGCAAACAAAACCTACTTTTATGTAAATTAAAGAAAGATTTGGTTCAATGAAATAATAATATTGCGTAAAGGAAGAAATTAAGGTTAACTTACAGTTTGACCCCGAGAAAGGCCGAGGTGGGCTAAAGCAGAAGCAAGTTTAAGACATCTTTGATGAACTTGTGTCCAGGAAAGGGTAAGGCTACCATAAATGATAGAAATATTATCTGCATAAAGCTTGGCTGCTCGCTCCAACAAATCCACAGGCGAGAGAGTCGCAGAGCAATGATGCAGAAGATCCTCCATGGCCTTTGCCCTTGAGAAGCTGGTTACGTCTATTTCGGGTCTTCTACAACCCACTGGGAATGAATCAAATTTGCTTTTAATGTCTCTAACTCAGGCCATTATATATATAAAATTTCATTTAATAAAAAAATACATACAATATGAAAATTGTTTGTAAAATAAACTTTTCTCACCGCATGGGCCACCATAAGGTCGTCTTCCCGCTCCGTCCTCAATGGGCTTATCATTTTCTCCCGGTAAATGGGCTAAAATAAGATCTTAGATTTTAGACTTTTTTTTGGCCGTAAGATTTTAGACTTTAAAAGAGGGGTTTTTTTTTTCCCTCTTTTGCTATTCCAAAAAAAAAAAAAAGTTAACATGAATTTGGGCATTATGTGTAATTATTTATATATTTTTTTTTATTTCAAGATAGTTTTATTTTTTAATTAAATTAAATACTTTAAGATAATCATAAACTAGAAAGCAATTGATAAATGAAACACGAATTTGGGCATTAAGAATTTTTTTTTTTTTGTTTATGTGCATACATAATTATAAACTAGGATGCAATTGATAAAGCTAAAGCGTACGTGTTGAAATTTACAGATAAAAGTAAGATAAGGACAATAGAAAAGAACTAATGTGTAATAGCATGCATCATCAGCAAGCAACAACAACATGGAGAGCTTGATGATCATGATGCTGGTGACTTGATTATTATAATTAAGTTAATTTCTTTTTATTATGGGATCATTTTTTTCCCATTAAATCTTTCTTAATTTTGGACAATTGATTGAATAAGAATAGCAAGTTTTGGTTAGGTTGGGTAGAAAAGAACAGGACATGTAACGATAAGATTAGAAAACTGATGCCATTTTCATCATTAAAGGGAAAGAAAATGAAAGCCAAAATTAGAGGCAACTGCCAAAAACATGTATTTGTCTTCCCGCATAATACGCAGGAATGAGAGAAGAAAAAAACACCGTTGCAAGGCATTTGTTAATGTTGGGTGTAAAGCTCCGTGTTGATTACGAGTAAACGTACGACCTTAGGATAGCAATTAGCAAATCAAACAGATTACTTTCAACTTTACTAATTCCCTTCCCCTGCCTTTATATATATTTATTCTTAATTAACAACAAAGTTAAAGATTTCCTGGGGGAAGTATAATCCTTTATAATTAAATAAAAATGGCGGCATCAGGCGATGGTGAAGCAGAAAGGCCTCTACCAAGATTCGGGGAATGGGATGTGAACGATCCTGCCACTGCTGAAGGTTTTACGGTGATTTTTGCAAAGGCTAGTGATGACAAGAAGGCTGCCAAGGCTTCTGGGAATACTCCCTCCAAGAAGAGATATCATCATAAGCAGATCAATCATGAGTACAAGAGAAAATGGCTTTGCTGCATTTTTACCTGATTCTCATTCTGATTCTGTTTCTGATCATCTCCCTTTCCCCTCCGGCCACCTCTCTATATAATTCTTAATATTGGGTCTTTTTCCATTCAAATCTCGGGTCCAACTCCAACAACAACGATATACCACTTTGTAGATATCATGTATTTATTTATAATTTACTATACTCCATGTATGTATTTTCTTTTTGAATTAATGTGGTGAAATGCATCTCTTAATTCAGCTGACTATTAACATATAAATATCAAATTCCACTTCTTCAGAAATCAATTACCACTTCTAATTACGATTTTTTTTTTTTTTTCAAAATGCAGAACAAAGCAGCCAATATATATACAATCTCCGTCAATTACAATATATATTGACCTTTTGACAATGCCTACAACTTACTATGGAATCAATTAAATTTGAGTTAGGCAAATTCCTGTCCTTGTTAATAATTAGGCTCACCATCCTGATTTCCATTTTCCAACTTGATTTTTTCTTTTTCATTCTCTTTCTCCCTCTTTTTTCTGGAATAACAGTATACTTCAAATTTGATAAAATTTAGAATCAATTAATTAGCATAGGCGCGCAGATCCCTACAAGAAATTGTTTTGTTTGTAAGTATGGTGGAAGAGCAAAATGATCATCTCCTCTTCCATATGAGCAAAATCATCATATCCGAGAAATTCGTATAATTTTATAAACTGGTTCATATGTTGCATAAAACAAAAATTATATAGTAATTTGATTTAAAAAAACTTTTTCTTTTTCCAACAAATGGATACGCAACTTGTATTGTGGATTGATGAAGTCATTTACCTTAACTAAGACAAGATAAATATCTGACGTAACATTATAACAGACGTACCTACACCATATATTAAAGATACAAGTTAGGTTCTCCTATGCCCTAATTAACTTGGTATTTATATAATTTGAAGGTGAAATCAACCAAATACATTATAGATATCTATTATTTTATAGTACAACCCTAATATCTATAGTAATAATATCATATTTCTTTTGTTTTCCTTAAAACTTCTTAATATAATACTGTATTTTTATCTCTCTTCTCCACAAGTACACAATTTTGAGAGTCCCAAATATATTTCATGTTTGTTATATTGGGGGGTGTGAATTGCCCTTGGGTGTTTTTTTTACTTGGATCAATTTTATTTAGTTCATTACAGGTATGGGTCAAAAAATTTAGTGGAGAGAAGAAAGCCAAGTCCGATTAATGTATCTCCAGGAAAAGGGATTAATATAAGTTAGGTTCTCCTATTTCTACCATAAAACTAGGCAACTGCGTCAGAAAAGATAATATCTTGATGAAATTTTTGCACACCTGATCAATGGGTCTCAAAGTCGTATATACTAGTAGTATATTAGGATAAGGGTGTACCAAAACGATGTAAAAAGCCGCCAGCCCATTTTGAATAGTCAAAGAAAAACCCCCCAGAAATGTATCCTATAAATACCCTCTCTTCATATCTGAATCCCATGCATCAACCAACATTGTCAAGACTCAAAAGAAATATACCATTCCCCAAATAACAAAATGAAGTTGTATGCTGTTATTTTGACATTATGTAGTCTGGCAATACTCTTGCTACGAGTCTCTGCACAACAACGGTGCGGAAACCAAGGAGGAGGTGCTTTATGTGCAAATGGGCTGTGCTGCAGCCAATTTGGGTATTGTGGCACCACACCCGATTACTGCGGAACTGGCTGCCAAAGCCAATGTGGTGGTGGCTCACCCACTACTGGCGGTGGCAGTGGTGTTAGCAGCATTATTACTCGAGCTCTTTTTGATCAAATGCTTAAATATCGAAACGATCCAAGATGTCCCAGCAATGGATTCTACAGTTACGATGCTTTCATTGCTGCTGCTAGATCTTTCAATGGCTTTGGCACAGCCGGAGACATTACTACCCGCAAGAGGGAACTGGCAGCATTCTTGGCTCAAACATCTCATGAAACAACTGGGGGATGGCCTACTGCACCTGATGGCCCTTATGCATGGGGATATTGCTTCATCCGGGAACAAGGCAACCCTGGAGCCTACTGTGTTGCAAGTCAACAGTGGCCTTGTGCTGCTGGTCAAAAGTATTATGGACGAGGTCCAATCCAGATCTCCTAGTAAGTCTAATTACTCCTATTTACTACTAGTTCATTTCAATTTACCAATTACCAATTATCAATTACCAATTACCAATTACCAATTACCAATTACCAATTACCATGCCATCAAATAGTAGTATATATTTATTTTGACTTGACCCTTGACTGGTGACTGGTGACTGGTGGGCAGCAACTACAACTACGGGCCAGCTGGAAATGCTATCGGAGCAAACCTCCTAAACAATCCAGACCTAGTAGCCACCAATCCAACCATATCTTTCAAGACAGCAATATGGTTTTGGATGACCGCGCAGGGAAACAAGCCATCATGCCACAACGTAATCATCGGGCAATGGACGCCCTCTGCCGCAGACACGGCAGCAGGGCGAGTCCCTGGCTATGGTGTGATCACAAACATAATCAACGGAGGGCTGGAGTGCGGTCGCGGTCCTGATGCCAGGGTGGCTGATAGGATTGGTTTCTACAAGAGGTACTGTGACATTTTGGGTGTAAGCTATGGAAGCAACTTGGATTGCTATAACCAAAGGCCTTTCGCCTAATTACATGATCATCAACCTCTCAATATTCCAATTAGGGAATAATTAATAAATGTGCCACACAGACTGGCTTTATTTTGTTTAACACAATAAAAAGACCACCTACATATATGTAATTTGATGGGATAATTTCTCGTCCAATAAAAAGGAGTTTGAATTGTCCTGAAATCAAAAGAGCTCTTAAATATTTACAGTAATATATAACTTAGAAGGATTTAATTCTATAGTCCTGCTTGCTGGAAGACGAACTATTTTCTTTCTGGGATATATAAATTCCGCAATGTCTAAGCCTTGTCCTTTGTTGGTTATAAGGTGTTAAAAAGTGCCAACCAAGCAAGTAGTATATATGTATAGCATGCATGTTTTTGGTATATGACAATTTTTGGCACAGGAACTCTGTTCTCTTGCTTAAAATCCCCTGATTTCTGCTGCAAGATAGGATGAACGATGTTTCTGAGTTGAAGCACCCTTCCCTTCTCCAATGAATAATATACCAGCCACCATTCTTAAGAGTCATCAAATTTCAAGTAGGCCAAAGTTTGGTCAAGTACTTGGATTTGGCTAGCTAATGAAGATCTTCTGAGTCAAGGATTCCTAATTCTACCCAGTCCCTGAGCATGGCTAATGCATATATATTTTATTAGCTATATAGGCTTATGCAACTTACTTGTCACTTAAGTTCTTAATACGTAATATCAATTTTCTTACTATCCCTGACAGCAGCCGCACCCCCTTTTGAATATATCTTTTGTTCCCCGATCAACTCTATCCTTACACGCATGGACTCTAAATTTGATTGCTGATCTTAGGGATGATTATGTCAACTTATACTCTAGGCAAGGAAATATTATATATTGGGTCATTACATACATCTATGGCTAAAATTACACTTCCTGCACTATAATTCACCCTTGATTTTGATTATAATTTATATATATTTCGTTGATTCGTTCCGCAATCAACTCCATGCTTACACACGGAAACGTATGAACTCTAACAAAAAATGGAATATTTAACTTGATTATTAATCCTACTTGGTGGCATGAGTCAAGATAAAAGCTCTGGACTAAGACAAAAATAGCAAGACCTCCTTGTTCGCCCAGCCTCAAATTGTACAAGTTATCAAGCAACCATCATACTCAATTTGTTTTGATCTACACAACTAGCTAGTATACCGTATAAGATCTTCTTTTCTATTGTTAATTTCTTAATTTATATGATCTAGAAGGATAAGACTTAAGAGTTTGATGAGATGTTTGTCTCTCCTTAATATGAAAAACTCTATAAAAATACCGGCATTCACCGTTATTATTATATTATATTATGCATTAGAATCATTCACAAACCATATAGATAACTAGCTAGGAGTATATATTAAGCAACAAAAATGAGGATTTTACAGTGCAAAAAAAATGAGGATTTTAGGTGTAGAGTGTAATGGTTGCATTCCTGTACTGTTGGCATCTGCATTTAGGTCCTCGGCTGATATAAGCTCACTGATAGTGATAAGCCAAGACCTGTTCAATCTTCAATGAGATATTAAAGCATCGCAATGATGCCAGCTGTCCTGGAAATGGTTTCCACACATATACGAGACCATTAGAATAGGGATTTTCGGAGGGTTTGGATGGGGAAACATTAGAATGTGTTTGGATGGGGATTTTTAAAAGGAGGGTTTTCATTTGAGTAAGGATTTTTTTTAAGGAAATTCCACACAGTTCGAAAAGTTGACCTGAATTTTGTCACTCATGACGTGTTATGGCAGGCTAGTCATCCCATGTTATGTAGCAAAATTCCACTCAAGTTGTGGTTGGACTAGTCTGCTGGACCAACCGTAAGAACAAATCATGGCGGACCAAATTTTCAGGCTGTGTAGCAAAACTCTTTTTATAATCTAAAACTAGAATTCTTGGTTTGGAAAAAAAAAAAGTTGGATTTTGCATTTCCTAATCATTAGGGGAGTGATTTTTAGAGTGTACGAAACCTCATTCCAAAATCCTATATATGGTGTTAAAAAAAACGTCTTTTAAAATTTAAACTAACCATCCATATTTATTAACTTTCCTTTTTAATACCATTTTTTATTTTTATTTATAGCTTAATTACATGATAAAAACTTATTATTAAAATAATAATTGAAATCCTATTGTTCAAAAAAAATTTTAAAAAATACATGCAGCAGGATCACAGACTAACCAATACTTGTATATATTAGGATCAGGATATGAGTATATCAAAATGATGTAAGAAGCCGCCACCCCAATTTGAATAGTCAAAGAAAAAACCCCAGAATTGTGTCCTATAAATACCCTCTTTAATTCAATTCCATAAACAAACATCGTCAAGAAAGAGAAGAAACACAAGAAGAAAATGAAGTTGTATGCTCTTTTGACATTATGCACTCTGGCAATACTCTTGCTAAGAGTGTATGCACAACAATGTGGAAACCAAGCAGGAGGTGCGTTATGTGCAAATGGGCTGTGCTGCAGCCAATATGGATGGTGTGGCACCACACCCGATTACTGCGGAACTGGCTGCCAGAGCCAGTGTGGTAGCGGCGGCGCACAACAGTGCGGAAACCAAGCAGGAGGTGCTTCATGTGCAAATGGGCTGTGCTGCAGCCAATATGGTTATTGTGGCACCACATCCGATTACTGCGGAACTGGCTGCCAGAGTCAGTGTGGTGGTGGCTCAACCCCTAGCGGCGGCAATGATGTTAGCAGCATTATTACTCGAGCTCTTTTTGATCAAATGCTTAAATATCGAAACGATCCTAGATGTCCCAGCAATGGATTCTATACTTACGATGCTTTCATTGCTGCTGCTGGATCTTTCAGTGGCTTTGGCACAACCGGAGACCTTACTACCCGCAAAAGGGAACTGGCAGCATTCTTGGCTCAAACATCTCATGAAACAACTGGGGGATGGCCTAGTGCACCTGATGGCCCTTATGCATGGGGATATTGCTTTATCAACGAACAAGGCAACCCTGGAGACTACTGTGTTGCAAGTCAACAATGGCCTTGTGCCCCTGGTAAAAAATATTTTGGACGCGGTCCAATCCAAATCTCCTAGTAAGTGTTTTCATTTAAATTTAATTACCATCATACCATGCCATCAAATGGTATATATTTTTACTTGAGCTTGAGTTTGACCCTTTGACTGATGGGCAGCAACTACAACTACGGCCCAGCAGGAAGGGCAATAAACGTGGATCTGCTGAACGACCCAGATGCGGTTGCAAGGGACCCAACCATTTCTTTCAAGACGGCTCTTTGGTTCTGGATGAGTCCGCAGTCACCAAAACCTTCATGTCACGATGTCATCACCGGCCAGTGGACGCCATCCGCCGCCGACACTGCCGCTGGTCGCCTCCCGGGTTATGGGGTCATCACCAACATCATCAATGGTGGCATCGAATGTGGGAAAGGTTCCAACGCCCAGTCTTTAGATCGTATCGGCTTCTATAAGAGATACTGTGACATTTTGCAAGTTAGCTATGGAAACAATCTTGACTGCGACAACCAGAGCCCCTTTGCTTAGGAGCGCCCACCATACGCATATCAAAGAATATATCACTTTATAAAAATAGTTAATTATGTGCAACAGTAATATCTGTAGTCTGTACGTTGGCCATGTCACACTACTGCTGTCTCAGATATTATCTTAGCAGTAAAAATAAATAAATAAATAAACGAGCTCCTACAAGGCTTTATTAATTAGTTTGGTTAATACTCATAAAGTCTTTCACTCTTTTTTTTTTGGGTGAAAGTTTCACTCTTTCTTTTGCTATAATATCGATCTAAATTCACCAAAAAGATATCGATCTAATGGTAAGACTTTAACCAAAATAATATTGAGGTGCATGTCAACATATATTATTATTATTATTATTATGGATTGATAGTGTATAATTTAATCATCTTTAATTCATAATAATTGAATTAATAATTACCTCAAAATGATTGAATTAATATTTTTTTAGTTTAATATTAATATATGCGTTTAAAATATTTTTCTTTAATAATTTAAAAAATTTTTATAATAGATTTACAATATTTAGATAATTAATAAAAAATTAATACTTATTAAAAAATTATTATACTATAATACTAATGGTAAAGGTAATTATGAAATTTACCAATAAACATTTTTTAGTGCGTGATTTTATATAGTAAAATAAGATGAGATAAGATAAGTTAGGTGGAAACTATAGAGCACAACAACTCCTAGAAAAAACAACTCCTAGAAAAAGATCCAATAACTCCTAGAGCATTTTTGAGTGCCTGATTTTAATTATGAAAAAACAACTTTCACAAGCAGAGCCAAAAGTGGAAACCATAGAGCACAACAACTCCTAGAAAAAATCTAATAACTCTCAAACTGCAGAAACAAAATTGGATTTTAGAAAACAAAACATCACCATGGAAGAAGAAAGCTTGCTGAAGTAGAAAATAGACATGATGACGAAAACCAAAAGAGAGGCGCCAAAACCTAATTCAATAACCATCTCAAAAACTCCCACAAGCAGTAAAAAAATGAAAAGGAAATGTATTGCCCTTGGGTTGTTTCTTACTTCGATCAATTTATTAAGTTTATTACAAGAAAATACTAAGTGGAGAAGAAAGCCAAGTCCCATTAATGTGTGTGTGTATATATATATATATATATATTCAGGGAAAGGGATTCATTAATTGTATGTATATATACACTATTCCTACCATAAAATAAGGCAACTGCATCTAGATGTATCGTCGTCATTAATGTATCTTCGGGGAAAGGGATTCAAACTAATAAGTACTATATGTTTTCAAAAAAAAAAAAATTACTATATATGTACTATTCCTACCATAAAACAAGACAATTGGATCAAGATCTATTCATCTTGAAAATTATTACACAAACTGATAAGCAGACTCATCCATCAAACTCAGATGTGCGATCAGATCAAATGCAGTTAGAGCAAAGTTCAGATCACCGGATGAGAAACAAAAAAAAAATTATTACACAACTGATGAGTCTCAAAAAGTCCGATATACTATATATTACTATGTATATAGTAATTTTCAACATCTAATAAATTTATTAAAGACCAAAAAATCAACTTTTGATGAGAATCGAGTCTATTACTATCTTTTCTCCTACTTGTTTCAGAGTTGTAATATGCTTATTTTTTAAGCATGTAGCAGGCCTCTTCACATGTGAACTCAGGTCCAAATTCTTTATGTATAAACCAAAGTTCTTCAAATCCTTCACATGTAAACACAGAGGTTCAAATTGATAAAAAAATAAAATGTCTTCAGCGGACTAACAAACTTGTATATTATATTGTTAGGTCAAAATGATGTAAAAAGCCGCCAGCCCAATTAAAATAGTCAAAGAAAAAACCCCAGAGGCCAGAAATGTATCCTATAAATACCCTGTTTTTAATAATTGAATCCCATAAACCAACATAATTGTCAAGACAGAGAAAGAAAAATGAAGGTGTATGCTGTTTTGACATTATGCAGTACTCTGGCATTATTGATGCTACGAGTGTCTGCACAGGTGTGCGGAAGCCAAGCAGGAGGTGCTTTATGTGCAAATGGGTTGTGCTGCAGCCAATATGGGTGGTGTGGGAACACTCCCGATTACTGCGGAACTGGGTGCCAGAGCCAGTGCGGTATAAGCTCACTGATAAGCCAAGACCTGTTCAACGAGATGTTAAAGCATCGCAATGACACTGGCTGTCCTGCGCATGGTTTTTACACATACGATGCTTTCATTGTCGCTGCCAACTCCTACAGGGCCTTTGGAGCCACGGGTGATGTTGCTACTCGTAAAAGAGAAATTGCTGCCTTCTTGGCTCAAACGTCCCATGAAACTACAGGTTATTAATCAACTAATTATTAATTGTTTTTTGTAACAAGTAAGGAGTGTCATTAATTAACAGTGGTTTTGTTGTGTATATATAGGCGGGTGGAGTACTGCACCTGATGGTCCATACGCATGGGGATATTGCTACGTGCAGGAAGGAGGCAACCCTGGAAACTACTGTGTTGCAAGTACACAATGGCCTTGTGCCCCTGATAAAAAATATTTTGGACGCGGTCCGATCCAAATCTCCTAGTAAGTCTTAATTAATATAAGTGTGTTCATTTAAATAAATTTATCAAAATAGTATATATATTGACTTTGAGTGTTGGCGTTGGGCAGCAACTTCAACTACGGCCCAGCAGGAAATGCAATAAACGTGGATCTGCTGAACAACCCAGATTTGGTTGCAACCGACGCAACCATTTCTTTCAAGACGGCTTTTTGGTTCTGGATGACTCCGCAGTCACCAAAACCTTCATGTCACGATGTCATCACCGGCCAGTGGACGCCATCCGCTACCGACATTGCTGCTAATCGCCTCCCGGGTTATGGGGTCATCACCAACATCATCAATGGTGGTATTGAGTGTGGGAAAGGTCCCAACGATAAGTCTTTAGATCGTATCGGCTTCTATAAGAGATACTGTGACATTTTCCAAGTTAGCTATGGAGACTATCTTGACTGCGACAACCAGACCCCCTTTGCTTAGGCTTAGGACCGCCCTAGGCTCCAGCTCCATATGCATATCAAAGAATAAAAATAATTAATGTGCAACAATAATATCTCTGTACGTTGGCCACTACTGCCTGAGATATTTTTCTTCTGAATATTTAGCAGAAATAAAAAAATAATAATAATAAACGAGCTCCTCCAACCTTCATTAGTTTGGTTGATGCTCTTTTTTTCTCTTTCTTTTTTTTGGTTAAGATGCTCTTTTTCTTTTGCTAATATCGAATGGTAAGACTTTTATTTAAGATAAAGTCTCTACATATATATAATTAGAAGGCTACTATATAATTATTATAATTAATTTAAAATTATTAGGTTACAGGCTAAGAGAGCTAGCGGTAATACACTTGGTATACGTACAAAGTTACAAAAACATCTAAATTCTAAAATCAAATTACAAATACATATATAAGCATTAAGCTTATTACCAACCCATACAACAAAGTGATCTCAATATTTCATTTGCATAATTAACTACTATCTTGAGTACTCGCTAATTTAGGCTTGCTTGTTTAATGCCCAAATTAATACTACTACTCGACAATTCACTTGAGCACATAATTAATTGCATAATTAGTAATGGGACTTGTCCCGTCTGATATAAGGTCAACCCCATTACAATTAGAACCAAGGTCTTGTAGGTGAGACATGAATGGCGTCTCAAGGTAATTATTATTTTGAGCATATGTAGTGGCAGGATATTGTTGTTCAGCCATTTGCTCCAAGACTCTCAATGATGTTGCCTTTCTGTAAATTTTGCAGAGTACTATATCCTCCTGAATCCACACCACAGGTAGTAGAAAATACTTTTAAGTGTTAGTAATTTGTCCGATTGAATTGAATTGAATTGATAAGATGAAGTTAATATAGAGTACCTGAGGATTAATATTGATGGAGGAGGTGGAGATGAGGGTGTATTCGTTCATGACCCAATCGGTTCTGCGGCCTTTGGGGGCTTTGCCGGTGTAGAAAACCAAAGTTTTTCTGAGGCCCACGAGGCTTTTGGGCTGGTGGAGGCATCGAATGTGACGGTCGGACCCAGTTGCTTTCCAGTATCCCTTGTCGGTAGTCCTGTTGGGCTTTCCATTCCTTTTGTCTCGAGCCACAAAGAAGTACCACTCTCTCTCCCCGATCATAGCCATAGCAGGCAAATCCCAAGGCGGATGGTTGTAAATGTTGAGAAAACCAATGATGTTGATGTGGGAATGTAAAGTAATATTACCCTTACCCAAGGCAGTTTCCTTGAGGTAATACTCCACAAGCTCTTCATCAGTGGGGTGGAACCGAAATCCTGGTAATGCAAGCTCTGGACTAATAATAGTACTGCACCTCATGTTTTCCATCAAATTGCAGTGATTGAATCGATGAGATTATTTTCTCTGCTAGCAACTGGGTGTATATATAGGGGCGAGAAAAGAACAAACACTTTGGTCTAAATTGTGGAAATTATTGGAGGCCCAGGCCCAGCTGTGGGTGCTGGTAAACGTTATGATGTACTATCAGTTTAAATCTTGGTCTTATAATAGTAGGAGTACTACTTTTTTAGCAGCCTGCAGCACTATTTTCTCTTTTTTTGGCCGGATACAAACAAGCGCTACTAATTGCCAGGAATAATCTCATGTTGCTGTTGGAAAAACTTGTTTCGGAACTAGTACTAGTATTGATTGAGATTGAAACTCCCCCACTTGCACCTGCTCTATATATAAGCATAAAAACAGGAAACAATATGTAGATTTCGCAAAGTGATGAATGGTATGATGATTCTGGGAAAAGGGCCAAATTCCCAAAGGCAGAGTAATCCAATTTCTGCCAAAAAAAAAAGAATGGGATTTTCCTTGTTTCTTTCTCTTTAGATTCAAGACAAGATTATAAACAATTTCTTAGATGTTACCTGGTCGGGTCCCAGATAATATTTGGTCCCCCCATATATATAGTAGAAACTTGAAAGAGAAAGGCCATCTAAAACCAAGCTTATAAGTAAGCAAAAACGGATTTTACTGCAATTTGTGTGGATCAATAATTTGTTTGAAATTATTAGTATCAATTCAATTTATTTGTTTAGTGAGTGAGAGTGACTCTTGGTCAAAAAAGGCAAAAAAAGTTCGAGTGAGGTTTGGAATTTTCCTTTACATTTCCAATTTCCAACCCATTCCACACTCCAGGGTCAACAATTCAATTATTTCAGTTCGAAACTTGAAAGAAAATTAGTAGCAGTCAGACATTGCCAGAAAGACTCCATTGATTAAAAGTTAACATCAAATCATTTGCACTAGTGTTCTGTCTTGCGAAGTGAAAGTTTTTTGTTCACTGTTGTTCAACTTGTTTGTACATATATTTCATTCTACTTTTTTTCTTTTTTCTTTTTTTTTTTTAAGAAAAGATTGTAATTTTCATTTATGAAAATGAAATTACAAACTCATAATTACAATAGATTGACAAGAATGCTCCTGTCTTAAATATATATACCAGAAAAAAAAACTTCTTTCTATTTTTTGAGATATTTTTTCATTCTACTTTTGATGAAACATTGAATTGCAAAGTGTATTTTCATCACATTCATATAGTTTCATTATTTCATGGATGTATCATAGGATGTGATGGGCCGTGGCCGAAAGAAGCTTAGTCCCCAAAAGGATCACCCAGCCCAGCCCATTCAGATTCTCCTTTCGTCTTTGGTTAAGTTAAACTTAAAACCCTGCAAAACCCTAAACTCCCAAATCTCAATCAAATTTCCAGTCCAGGAAGAGAGGGGCAAGTATGGGAAAAGTCCCGCCTTCATTTCGTACAGCAATCTCTAATTCTCTAGTTAAGAAGATTCCTTTAGAACCGCAAACGGCAATTCCCCGGCAGTTTCCCGGCAAAACCCCCGAGAAAAAACCATCCCAACATTCTAAGACAGCCCAAGCTTCCCGCAGAACTGAATCCCTATTCAAATCCCCAGACCTTTCATCTGCCAAGAAAGTTCTCAGCTCCATCGTTGCCTCCACCAAGGCCCCGCTTGACGTTCGCTTCCACAACGCTCTCTTACAATCCTATGCCTCAGTCTCCACCCTCAATGACTCCATTTCCTTTCTTCACCATATGCTCAAGACCCAGCCTTCCTTTTCCCCTGACCGATCAACTTACCACATCTTGCTCTCTCAATCTTGCAAAGCACCCGATTCCTCCCTCTCCCCTGTTCACCAGACTCTCAATCTCATGGTCACCAATGGGTTCCAACCCAATCAAGTCACCGTCGATGTTGCTATCCGCTCCCTCTGCCAAGCAGGACGCATTGATCATGCTCTACAATTGGTAAAAGAACTTTCTTTAAAGCACTCTCCGCCCGACAATTTTACCTTCAACTTTCTTGTTAAGAATTTATGCAAGTGTAGAACTTTGAGTACGGTTTATGGTTTTATTGATGATATGAAGACTTCTTTTGGTATAAAGCCTGATCTTGTTACTTACACTATATTGATTGATAATGTTTGTAATTCAAAAAACTTGCGTGAAGCAATGAGATTGGTTGGTGTTCTTCATGAGTCAGGGTTTAAGCCAGATTGCTTTGTTTATAATACTATTATGAAAGGCTATTGTATGTTGAGTAAAGGAAGTGAGGCAATTGAGGTCTATAAGAAAATGAAAGAGGAAGGTGTCGATCCTGATATTGTGACCTATAATACTTTGATTTTTGGGTTGTCAAAATCTGGGAGAGTAAAAGAGGCTAGAAAGTATCTAGATATCATGATTGAATCAGGGCATTTTCCAGATGCTGTTACATATACATCTTTGATGAATGGAATGTGTAGGGAGGGTAATGCATTAGGTGCAGTGGCTTTGTTGGAAGAGATGGAAAGAAAGGGGTGTACCCCAAATTTATGCACTTACAATACACTGCTTCATGGGTTGTGCAAGGGGAGATTGATGGCGAAAGGAATGGAGTTATATGGGGCGATGAAGTCAGCTGGTATGAAGCTTGAGACGGCTTCCTATGCTACTCTTGTGAGGGCACTTTGTAAGGAAGGCAGGGTTGCAGAGGCCTATGAAGTGTTTGATTATGCCGTTGAGAGTAAGAGTGTTACTGATGTTGCTGCTTATTCAACCCTGGAAGTTTCCCTTAAATGGCTGAAGAAAGCGAGAGAACAAGGGCTTGCGGTCTAGGCAGTATGTTCTTAATATACCAGTCTCTTTAATATCTAGTGCTTGTTGATTACTTGATTATTACAATTTTGGTATCTATTTTATGGATAAAATGAGCCAATATTTATGTGGAAGAATTGGCTAGTGACATATCATGATTCACATTGGGTGCATTATTGTTTGTGGGTGCACATTAAGTTGCCATAAATTGCAGCAATCGAATTGTGTATACTATGAAATGTATATATGCAATTGTTTGAATTTTGAAATATGCTAATTGCTTCTTTTCTTATTGGGGAAATTGTATACTCAATTGCTCTGCCTTTTACAATCTTGGCTTCAATTGTCAATTGTGATGTATGAGAAAATAGTATAGCTTTTTAACTTATGATAGATGGACTTGCATGATGTGAGCCTGTGATTCCATTAATTTGCCAATTTCTAGTTCATATTGATAGTCAGAGGCCCTAGTCTTTAATATTTGAAGAATCTCTGATTAGTTCTCTATGGTATTGCCTACTGAGACCTGAGTTGTCTAAAATGGAATCTTCGTCCTGTTTGAAAGACTTGGCTAAGTGGGCTAACATTTATGGACTAAGGTGTCACATTATCAATATCATCTTGCTCTTACACTAGATCTGGATCAAATCTAGAGGGTCCCTATTCACATGCAAAGCAGTGGAAAATGATAAAATGATACAGGGAAGATATTTAAAAGGTAAATACTAAATGGAAGGGGAATGAATGAATTGCATAGCGTAGGGCCGTAGGCATTGAAACATGTAATTCGTCTTCCATGCTAGGTGCCTTTGTCCTATCTCATCATATGAATCTACATGCATTAGACCACCAACTATTGCATGTAATTTTTCACATATCTTGGGAACCCGTACGTACTACCAGCCACCAGGTACATTCATTTGTAATCTTGACCATAAAACATAATCACCGATTGAAATTAAATAAAAAGGAGACCAATAGAAACAATTTTGGATTCTATTGGATTTTAGTTCATTCTCAGAGATCGTAAACATTGGCGGATCTAAAGGATTGGGGGTATTTAAAGTCTACATTCAGGAAGACACGGCAAGTAAATTTAAAGAGTTCCCTCGAGTCATATTTAAGCAGATGCCAATCAAAGAAACATTTTCTACATGACTAAATTACAGGGGCATTCATCAGATAGTTCCTGCATCGATCTAGTAATGAAAGATATAGCGATATAAAAACTACCATTCACAAGATGATCTAGCATGTGTTGATCAAAAGAAAGAAACCATACAAAGTAACTATGGCTTCTCTTTTCCAATTTGCAAAATAATCTATTCTGCATAGCCAATACCCAGCTCCTACTATGACCTGAGGATAGTAAAATGGAACCAAGATATAAGTATACTTTGAATTCTATAGAACTAAATTCTAAGCCTACCAAATATGACCTCTATAGCAATACATTATAACCAATTTTTGTAAACATTAAATGATTACCTTATATCTTTCTCTCTTCTTGCTGCTCCTATAATACTAGACTAGATGAAACCCCTGCGACAAGAAATCATCCATAACAAAACAAACGTATAAGATGTTATACAACATCAAGGTGATAAGAGATGCATAGAAATGGAATGCTATGATCAAATTCCAGCATAACTAAATAAGAATATATAAAAGAGGTAGAAGCCTAAAATACCAAAATGTGTTTCATAGTCTTCTGTTATTACATTTTGAACCACCCTAGGACAGTTAATTATGTAAATGATAATTCGAATAATTCAAATACCATTATTTAAGTTCTAAAATAAACGAAAGAAAAGAAAATTTACTCGTTATTTTTCTTCTTTATCTGACCATCCGCGTCTTATTCTTATTCATTGTGCCATATACTTATTCATTGTGCCACCCATGGAGAGGCACAAGACTTGCAACCAACATTTCCACTTTAAATGAACTCGAACCTTCAATCCATCTTTCTTTCTTAACTATTTTCTTTCTCAGATCATACCAGACTATAAGCCTATGATCCTCCATAAACAAAACTTGGTCACCCCTCTTGGAAAAGGCCAAAGGCCAAAAAATTTTACCCATAATTCCAGGTTGCTGCACAGTCACAGACTTTGTCCATGATTCTTTGACCCCATATTGTGTCATGACCCATATATCAACGAATTCAACTCCCAGATAACAAGAAAGTATACATAGACAATCACCCATGGCTTTCATCATATATAACTCATGAAACTCCGTGTGAAACTCTGCGCCTAAGCAATCAGGAGCTTCAAGCAAGCGGTATTCCTCGGTTCCAAGATCAAAAGCAGCGATGAAGCTCGTGTCTAACTGAGGATTCTTAGAAACCAGCCAATGCAAAGCATTACTAGCAAGAATCCCATTTGATCGCCTAAGATAATAAGGGAATTCTTGAATCGTTCTCCAAGAATTAGTCCTCAAGCTGTAAACGTTAACCTGAGATCCGAAAGAATCATCATTGTCGTTTGTCCGAGGAGGATCAGCCCTCAAGCCGTAAAAGTTAACCTCAGATACGCCATCATCGTCGTTATAACTTTCACGATCCAATTGCGCCATCCTGACCAGTTTGTAGTCATCAGAAATGGGATCATAGCCCAATCTATACGCAGTGAACCGGTGGAAAATGGACTCAATTTTAGAAACCGGCAACATTATGGACTTTCTTGTGGAAGGGTTCCAGAGAGCTAATTTCTCTCCAAAAAAGTCTCCACGTAAAGCCACCAAACCGTTGCAAGAACCCAATATTTTAGGGGTATAATACTCATCGTTTTCTTCAAATGAGTGGTTGAGAATCTGGGATGTTTCGAGTGAGTCAAAGTTGACAGAGCAGAGGCAGCGGTCTCTGAGAAGAAGGGAGAGGCGGGAGTGGGAAAGGTGATGCTTGATGAAATCAGGGCTGTCGATCAAAGAGCACCATCCCTTCGAAACACACCTATAACGCAGCAGATCTTCCACACCCAAACGGCATAGTATTTCAGTGATGATGTCGGGCGGAATGCTTGCCATTGTTGGGTTAATGCGCGCTATGCCTATTAGGTTTGGACTTTGGAGACAGAGTATGCAAGAAGTCGAGCAGGGGAGGGACTCATTTTTTTTTTTTTGTTCACAAAGGCAGGAGAGGGATCTTTTTTTTTTTTTATCAGTGGGGTGGTTTGGAAATAGCATGGCCTCAGAATTTGGGTTCCAATGAGAATTACCCAATTCGTGGCCCAGTTTTATTCAATTACCCAATTCGGGGCCCATTTTCTCCTCTTCTTTTCTTTTTCTTGTATGAGATTATTTTCTTTTTAATCTTTTTCTTTCATGAAAATTCATTTTAATCTTTTTTTTCTACTAATTTTTAATCTTTAAAATGCAGTAAAAATGATAAATCTTGCGAAATTTTTGGTAAATAAATCATATCGATTTGAGTGAGTGAGTTAATAATGGGCACATACATAATAATTAAAAGGAAATAAAAAAAAGGGGATTTAAGATAAATTATCTCAAAAAAAATATAAATAAACCCGCCATAATAGCCTCAAGTTGTTTCAAAAACAGATAAGCACAAAAAGCAAGAGAAAAATGCAAGGAATCTGTTCCAATGATACGGAGAAGATATTTTAAAAGTAAATACTAAATGAAAGAGAAAAGAATTGCATAGCAATAGCATAGGCATGGAAACATATCAAACATGTGTAATTGGTCTTCCATGTTAGATGTATTTGTCCTATCTCATCATGATTCATGAACCACATTCATGCATTAGACCAACAATTAGCGCGCATCTAATCTTTCACGTATCTTGGGAACCCGTACGTACTGGCTGGTACATTCATTTGTAATCTTGACCAATTAATGACCATAAAATACTCACAATCACCACTTGAAACCAAAAAATTAATAAACACCATTGTAAACAACTGTGGATTCGGTTGGATTTCAGTACCTAATTAATTGGCACCTTGGCTACAATGATCTATCTCGACAACAAAATTTATGGTAGATTTACTGAAAGCTAGCATATTGCCAAAGACAGGATTCGGAAAAAAGTATTTTCCCTGAGAGTACAATGTATCCGGTAGCTAGAATGCCCCAACAATTTATGACGGAAAATATCATGGGAGACAAAAGGAGAATCGGAGCTTCCTTGGCTATGCAACGAAGCATGTGATGCATCTAATTTTCTGCATTATTACAGTATTACTCTCGCTACCAACAAGCTGCCGCACCTTAATTTCCTCCTCCCTCGACCCAAACCTTGTTTATTAATACCTATTGTCTCTGTTTAGTTCTACAATATTGTCTTTCAACTCTATAAAATTTGATTTCTTGATCACTAAACAATCTCTGTTTCACCGTAGTGGCCTACAATTTGCAGTTCATTTAGGATTTTGTATCATGTTGTGGCTTCCCTAGCTAGATTCTTTGCCTTGAGCCTTGAGGGCTAGTGTTTTGGAATATTTGGTCCTCTCTTGCTTTTTATTCTAATCAATTTTCCCCTAGTCTTGGCCTGATATTTCTACTACTTGTAAACTATTAATTAGGCAATCATATACATAGACAGCCTTTAACCTCCATAAATTAATCGACAATAATTGGAGAGATGGTACCGCCCTAATGATTGGGGAGGCAAGGCGGCATACGGCTCTCACGCCCCTGTACGACTTGTTTACCATTTCAGCGTCACAATACAAAAATTTATTCAACAACAATACCATGTTCCTCTCTTGAAACTTGAAACTTGAAACCTAACATTAAACAATGATAAACGGCTTATGGGTTGCAGGCCAGATATGGTACAAGGATCTTTCAACTGTAGGCCAAACCCCATATAGCAATCATATGATTTGGCATGATAAAATTGTTTTCTTCTAATTATATATAGATATACAATAAGGACCATGGATGTCTGAACATACATCAAGTTTCAAATTCAAAGTCTTCCTCAAGCACTTTGTAAATATGGCAGGCTCGTCTCCAATTAATGTTCCAGTTAGATCCATTAGCTTGCCATCCAGATTGCTGCCTAATTCTATCGAAGCGGAGCTGAACGAGCTGAAAACTTTTTCGACAACAAATCATGCAGATGGTGAAGCAATTTGTACAGGGTTCACAAGGCTTGCAGAGTTGTATAACAACATTGAGGAAATCATTCAAACTGATCAGAAAGCTCTTCACCATCAACAAAACATAAAACTGGTTGAAGAGGCACTCGATGACTCGGTTGGACTGCTGGATGCATGCGGTAACGCAAGAGACCTAATTATGATGATGAAGGAGCAAGTTCAAGAGCTTCAGTCAGCTTTACGTAGGAAAGGTAGAAATTCAAGCATCGAAACCAATATCCATGAATACATCAGCTTCAGGAAGAAGTTGAAAAAGAAGATTGCTCAAAGCCTTAAAACACTCAAGAAATTGGAAGGCAACAGTATTAGTATTTGTAGCTTGCCTGTAGATTGCCATCATGTGTTGATGGTGGTAAAAGCACTGAGAGAATCCAATGCCATCGCAGTTTCTATGTTCCGGTCATTCCTTTGTTTTCTTTCAATGCCGGTAATGAAGACAAAAGCTGGCGGTTGGTCTTTGATTTCCAAACTGATGCCCGAGAGAAGCTGCCAGAAGCTTTTCAACGAAGTGGGGATTGTGGACTTTACCCTGTCTACACTACAGGGAAAAGTTGGCAAAAATATCGAGGCCAAGATTGATGCACAGATTCAAGTAAGGAGATTAGAGACACTTTGTGCTACCATCAAATGTCTAGAGCAAGGTTTAGATGGCCTATTTAGATGCTTAATCAGAAATAGAGTGTCTTTACTCAATGTAATCACACCTTGATCACTTGAACATATTTTATTTATCTTATATATATGTTGTCCATGGCATGGCATAGATCTGCATTTTAAAGGATTGGTCCATGTTCCAAAACCAGATTTTGTAACACAGTTGTGTAAGAAATTATTAAACCAATTGTTGAATTCTAAGGGAAATTAACTATATTCTTTTCTCATCTGTGTATGATTCAAAATCAGCTTCCCCTACAAATTTTGGAATTCTAGTTTATTCCTTCTCTTATCTCTAATTAATGTATGAATAAGAAGAGGTTTCTTTTTCTTTTTTTTTTTCTCTGGCCAGAATATAAGAGGTTGTTCCATGTATGAAAACTATTCTCCAAATTGCAAAAATTATCGAGGATTCTATAATAAATTCCTTTTTTTTTTTTTTAAAAAAAAAAGAAGTTGTAAGGTTTGTAGGTTTTGGGCACATGCAAGATTGGCAAAGCCTAATTGCTCGTGGGAAGGGCCCTCACATGAAGCCCGGCCGTAATACCTGACCCAAAGTTCACGCCTCACTCTCAGCCACCCCTCGGCCAGGCCCATGCCCCATGCCATTTTTTTTCTAAATAAATTCTACTTAACTTCTAACTCCCCTTAATCTTCGCACTTTCGCTCCCTCTTTTTTTTTATCCCATCCGGTATCTAGGGTTTTGCCCTGACTAATCCGGATCCGACCCGCGTCGCGCACCTGGTTATGGTGGGTGAGTCGCGCACCTGATTATGGTGGGTGAGTCTCCCAACAAGAGCAGCTGCGTACGCAAGGTCTCGAACCTGAGATCTGCTTAAACTGGAACAAGCCGCTTACCACTTGATCCAACCCCTTGTTGGTCACGAATAATACACTTTCGCTCCCTTTGCTAGTTTGCTTTGTATTCCTCATGACATGAGTCATGGCTCATGCTACTTATAAAATACTAATTATGACTTATGAGATTAACTCATATTCATATTCATACTCATTATTATTAGGTAGTATTATTATCTATATTTCTTTTTTTGGCCGGTTATTAACTTATTATTATCTATAATATTTCTTTAATTAAATTAATTTTCTAATTCAAAATTATAATATCTTGAACCTCGAACTTCCTTAGCTCTTTCAGTCTCATTATAAATTTGCAATTTGCTCATTACATGACAAAGATTAGAGGAGCGTGAGATGTACATTTTATTATTGGGAAACCTTCAAACATCGCAATATTGGGCTTCCTTTCTTTTTTTATGAGACCATGAAAACGATTTTGGATCATACATGAACATAATTATATTCCAAGTGAGTTTCTTCAAACCGAAATTTAAAAAACACAATTTGGTTGTTCTCCAATCACCCTCTCCTAAAACATGGCACATTTTTAATTAATTAATTAATTAATTAATTTATACTAGTATTTGATTAATTAATATTTTGAAGGTTATAATAAGAGAAGAGAGAATCATGAATCATTCATTGAGAGGAGCTGAGGAATAATAGCTCGTGCCTCTCATTTCTCAACTTGCCTTTAAAAAATAAATAAACAAAGAAATAGGCTTCGCATTTCTCATATGGTCGGCCTTCGGGCGTCGGCTAATGAGAAGTGGGAAAATTGGGTGTGGTGTTTTGAGTCACATCCAACAATTAATTAATGATGGCTAGCAAATTATTTTCATGAACAAATACTAGTATATAATAATAATAATTTGCAAATTGCTGTACTAGCCATTTATTATATTACATTAATACGAATTGGATATAATTAGAATCTTGTTGAATGTTGAATGACCAAAATTGTTTCCGTTCGTTTGCCTGTCATTTTAATCAGGAAGAACTAAGAAGAACAAAACCTTGGCTCTCATGCTTCTGTCTGTGTTAACTGTTAAGATGACATGAGATTAGTTTTTACCCTTCAATTTGGTTTCTTTCTTGATTCAGGAAAAAAAAAGTTTATCACTTGGAATTCAATTCTGGACATCATGCATCCAAATCCAAAAAAGACAAATATTACCCCAAAAACAAAAAAGAATTTTAGTACTATTTCGCTTCACTTTGCTAAGCCATTTGCTTTCTGCAAATCTGATCTCAGCCTTATCACATGTTGGCAAACAAAATGAGTGACCTTGCAGGGCTGAGATTCTTCACATGTATGCCTCGTGCCTTAGGGCCGACTAAACTGAACAAATTGGTGGTACAGCCTCCTTTTCTTGTCACTGATTAGATTGCCATGTGCCTTTCCAAAGTTACTATCTAAAAACTCATCATAATTATGGACATCCAATCCCAATCATTCTCTATTGATTTGTTATTCATTCCTAATTCTAAAGTTTAGTATCCCAACCAAATTAAAAGTTTCTGCTTTTTTTCCAATTAATATTTCTTCAACACCTCAAATTTTCTGCCATTTTCATTTTGGGAACATGATTGTTCTATGCTTATTGCTTGTGATCACCAGCTGGTTGCCTGCAGAAAACAAATGAAGGAGACAAGGAGAATAAATTTGACATGGGTTAAGGCTCACAGCCTCACATAATTCTTCCAACAAGATGCCACCCCTTACATAATTTTCTATACAATGTTGTCTTCATTAGCTGATAACCTTTCAATTTCCAAGATAAAAGAAACCTCTCTGCCTTGATGCCTCCTTGTCTCCCCAGGACACCAACTACAGCACTGCACAGTGATACCACCATTACCTATAGATTCCTTGGCTAATGTTAGGCTAGATTCAAGCCCTAGTGCAAAATTTTAATGCTGCAACATCTTATCTTATAGCTTAACCTTAATTTTTTAGTCTAAATCTTATCATTGGTACTTTGAAAGAAGACATGAATTGCAAAAATGAACTTATATTGGGATTGGTATTATTCTACATATGACTAATTATTATTAAGTAAGAATCAGAATGAATTCCTGGTTTAGACCATCGATGATTGGGGGAGGCAAAGAGGCAAGCAGGCTTTGGGCTGTGTTAACTGTTAGGTATGACATAATTCAGGCTGGTTGACGTTGCTCTGTGTATGACCATAAGCATAAAAAATGGAATTACTAGTGTAAAGTGTTGGCAAAAAATGTTACAAGTTAACCAGAAAGTTGGGTCACCCACGACGCCATCACATGCGTTAGTAACTGCCCTGACACCAATTTATGCGTCTTAGGGTTCCTTAATTCATTGTTGTGTTATAGTATATAAATAGCTTGATCCTTGAACCCTTTGCATTTCAAGCACCAGAATAGCCTTCCTAATTGGTAAAGTAAAAAAAATGGCAGCCTTACCTTCATTTCCTGATGTGCATCTTCCTGTTAGGTCCATTAGCTTACCCTCCAGAGTCCATCCCACTTGTGTTAAACTTGAAGCAGCATTAAACCACCTTAAAGCCTGGAAAACATCCTCAGCTTCTTCTTCTGGGGAGACTATTCAGATTGGGCTAGTTGGCCTTGCAGATTTGTACAATTGTGTCCAGGAAATGGTTAACTCCCCACAGACCAAACAGAAACTTGTTCACTATCAGAATGGGAAACTTGTGGAGGAGGCATTAGATGAGTCTGTCACATTTCTGGACACTTGTGGCAAAGGAAGGGATATATTGTTTACAATGAAAGAACATGTCCAATCACTTCAATCAGCTCTGCGCAGAAAGCGAGGAGATTCAAGTATTGAAACTGAAGTAGCCTCTTACATCAACTGCAGGAAGAAGGTTCGAAAGGAAGTAGTCAAGTGCATTGGAGATTTGAAGAAAATGGAAACCAAATTTGGTTCCTCGGCAGTAGTCTCAGATGTAGATCATCATCAGTTAATGGTGGTCAAAGTCCTAAGAGAAGCAAGCTCCATTACCATCGCAGTTTTTCAATCTCTTTTGCTCTTCCTGTCAATGCCTTCAACGAAGACAAGGGTTGGAGGATGGTCAAAGATCTCAAAATTGATTAGCACAAGATTAATGTCCTCTGGAAAAGAAGAGAGAGTGATGAATGAAGTTGGGAGTGTTGATGTTGCTGTTAACTCCATCAAGATTGGTGATGGCATCATGGCAGAAGTGCAAATGTTGCAGAGGATGTTAAAAGCTCTTGATTCCAGCATTGATGGCTTGGAAGCTGGATTAGATTGCATTTTTAAGTGTCTTGTCCAAAATAGAGTCATTTTCCTTAACATCATCACTCCCTAGTCACCACTCACCAGTGATGTCAAATTGATGTACATTTATATATTGTAGTTGAAACTTGAAAATGCAATACAAAATACAAATAGAATTTCTATATATATACAATCTCCATTGTGTGTCCAAAATGTATGTGTTACCATCTTTTTTTGGTGTTTTCTCTGTTCTGATATATAGATCGGACTTGGAACTGTTAAAGGAATGATTACTTGATTAGTAGTCTTTCTTCTTTAGCATTCTAACCTCCCTGTTTTAAAACAGAGTTTAACCTTTTTTTTTGGTCCAGAACAGAGTTTAACCTTGATTGGTTTATTAAAAGAAAACTAATGACTCTGCCCATATATGGAAGGTTGTAATAGAGTCCACGTATAGATTTTAAAATGTTGGAGAATAGATTTCCTTTTCTACAACCCATGATAATTGTTCAAAGATTAAAATAATCCTTTCAAATTCATATATTGTCAAGTTTTATGATGATGATAATTTTATTTCCAGAATTCTGTTAGTCATCATTTTACCTCATGAAAGAGTAGCACCTGTCCCTAACAGCCAGATGCCAAATGCTTATTCACTAAATTCAATGGTATAATTGGCACACGTGTTCAGATACAAGCTATACGTGTTATTACCTTACCCAAGTGTGCCTTCTAATGGCTTAAAATAATGAAAGAAAAACGAAAAACTATAGCAGGTTTCTAAACAAGGTCAAATGGGTTAGATATACATATAGAGAATAATTAAATTAAAATGATGGAGACAAGAGTAGTACAACCCACTCGTGCACACAATATAATAACAAAAGAAAGGGTTGCCAATTATGCTATAATAATCAAGATCTTGGAATTGTAAATAACCCTATAAATTATACACTTTGCTTATGGTTAATCGAACAGATCTAGATCTCAATCTCAAGGAAAATAATATTCAATAGGTTTTGCTGTTGAAAGGTTCTTACAAATGGAGACAAACCAGGTAAGCCACATATGAAGAAAATAAGGCAGCCTGCCCATTCTTAATATTGAAAAAATGGTTGGGGAAATGTGGCAGCAAGGGAGGCAAAACTGGTGATGACACTTTAGCTTCCAATGCATAAAGAAACACAGAAATGACAAAATAACACGACACCTCATACCCTTTTGCATTATTTGAGAGGATTCATATTATTTGAGTTATGCTGGTGAATGACGTGACAAGGTACCCGAATTCAAAGGGAAGCCCACTCTGGCTCACATGATGCTCACATTTAGCATTCAATTCCCTTATCTCTTCTTCTATATGTTATATATAAATACCTTTACATTCATTGATTTGACAGAAACCATCTCAAAAATACAATTCAGGCTCTGGGAAAACAAAAAAAAAGAGCTAGCAGATTAAAAATGGCAAGCAAATACCATGTAAGATCAATCAGCTTGCCTTCAAGATCACATCCAACCACCCTTAGAATCGAAGAAGAGATAAACAGGCTCAAAACTGCGGAAGCAATATCACAATATTCAGCATCTGAATCCATTTGTGCTGGTCTTTCAGGACTGGAAGACTTGTATCAATGCATGGATGATCTCCTCAACATGCCTTCAACTCAACAAGTCCTCTCCCAGAATCAACATGAGAAATGTATCGATCAACTGTTGGATGGTTCGGTCAGGCTTTTGGATATTTGTGGTATTGCAAGGGATTACATGTTTCAAATTAAGGAACATGTTCAAGCTCTTCAATCTGCTCTCCGAAGGAGGAAGGGAGATTCAAGCATTGAGAGCAGCATTCTTCATTACTATTCCTTCAGGAAGGAGATGAAGAAGCAGGCCAAGAAATTGATCACAGAACTTAAGCAATTCGATAACAAAGTTGGAGCATCACCACTCCAGAATCAGGATCATCATTTCTCAGCCGTGATTCGGGTGCTGAGAGAAGTTAATGTAATGAATGCATGTATCTTCCAATCCCTTTTCTCATTTTTGTCAGCACCGGTTTCCTCAAAACAAGCAAAATGGTCTCTGGTCTCAAAGTTGATGCACAAAGGAGTAGTATCATGTGAAGAGAAGCAAGAGGTTGTAAATGAATTGGAAAAGGTGGATGCTGCACTTTGCAAACACACTTCTGATGTTGACAAGATCAAAATTGCACATGAAAGATTGGTGGCTTTGGAGAATAGCATCCAAGGCCTAGAGAATCGCCTGGAATTCGTGTTTAGGCACTTGATCAAAGCAAGAACATCTCTCTTGAACATAATCTCTCATTAAATTAGGATTTCTCATTGGCTTTATCTATGCCAAATCCTGCTGAGGCATCCAAGTTTTAGAGGATATGCCTAAGGATTTCAATTGAAATATTTGTACATTTATACAAAACGTATATAGTTATAGAATGAAATGCAAATTGAAGTTTGACAATCGAAATTATGCTGTCCTTTTTCTTCTCTTACTTCTTCAAGTTGACATTATAAGTTGTTCTGTTAAAAGAAACCATAATCTCAGATTTCAGACCACGCATCAAATGCTTGTAGCACTTATCAAAGTACAGTTTGATTCACATTTAGCCTTTTCAGCTCTGTAAAATTCAAGAAATTTCTATAGAAACAAATTGGGGATGAAGAGGGTTTGCATAAGAATTTTCATAATGGGCTAACATGAACAGTTTGATTGTCTATCAAATGGCTATTAATGTTTTGGGTTTATATTTACCTAGTCTGCTATAAGGCTTTTCTTGAATTAGAAGTCCTTAGTCAGTGATCAAATACAAATCCAAAGGAAATTAACAGTGTATAAAGAAATTGTTACAAAATATACATATGTATAAAGTTTTCACAATGGCTAAATTTCAACCAATTAGACATCTCAATGTAAGTATAAAAAAAATCTCAGAAGAAACCTGCTGCACTTTTCTCTTTTCTTATTCCTTTGGCTTCACGTAACTTTACTTTACTACAATATAATAGTACAATTCCTTATTCAATTAGCAAAGGTAATAGGACGAGTGATTGCCTTTATCCACGTGTTGGTGATTAACCTAAGAAAAGGGAACTCTGGAGTCAGGACAGAACAGGGCATTAATTAACATCCTAACACGTGTCTGAAGCAGAGTAATGTTTACAAGTTCTACTATATAATTTTGTTTTTGATATGTTGATTATCCTTTACTCCAACATTTAGGCTCCTCATTCGATAAGATTTCACATTTATTACAGGAAGATCACATTCAGATACTCAACTTCATTCACCAAAACATAGACAGTTTATTATTGGGATAAAAAAGTTGCAGATGGAGGCTCCTTGTCCTCCAGGAGTCTTGGTAGTCGACGTGGCATTATTCAAGGCAGCCATAGCTTTAACATGATGAATTGATTCACTGAATGTGTATATCTTTGTTGCATTATTAATTATATCAAGAATGTTATGAAAAATGATTATTAACCCAAAGCCTAAAGTTATGGAAATGCAGAGGAAATAACAGAGAAACAACACGAAATGTGAAAGACAGATACATTTGTAAGAACAAAATCTATCGTCGATTACTATAGATTTAGGGCTTTGAATAGGTAGGCCATAATCCATTAGAAGATCCTCGAGGCTGTTTATTCCTAACAAGTTGAATGCCAAGGTAGTAGCATTCATTCATGTATCCATATTTAGCTCAAAACATATTATCTGTAAAACATGATATAATATATCAAGTTGTGGAAGACTAATGTCTTAGTCTGGCAAGTCTCATCCAGCATGCCTTGAAGGGAACATTACGGATGACTTCCCACTCGTGCACCCATATATATATGATATCCTTTTTTGTTTTTATGTTAACTACCACATCTATTCAAATGCTCAACTTTATTATTATTATAAAGTTGCTTATCTTTTCATATCTCAAATAACATAGTTTTAACGTCCTCCATATCTAGATAGAGCTTAGGATTGGCCACATTTCTTTAAATGCAAGCCAACTTCCATGAATTCAACATTAGAAAATTCTAGGTCGGCGTTTGGCTTTTGCGGTGGTGCATTCAATCATGTACAAATGCAGAGTGCTGTAATGAATCCAGAGTGTATGAGAACAAAATCCCAAAAAAGTGAGATACACCGTACCCATATTAGAACCATGAGATGGTCTTGAATAAGGCAAGTTTAATTTGTAAGTCAATTTTTGGTGGGATTTGTGATAACATATTACATTCTACAGGAAAATTCCCACACTGTCTTCACATGCCTTCCACATTGGCACATGGGTCCATTTCCAAATGTGTTTGTATAAATACTACTATATGTTATGGACAATAGAACTCATTCAAATTAAATCTCACTTGACTCTTTCTAGTATGAAAGGAATTACAATGGTTGCTTTCTCTTCAAAGTCTACTAAACACTACAGTGTTCGATCCATCAGCTTTCCTGCTAGGCCTCATCCAAGCACGATTAGAATGGAAGAGGAGCTGAACAAGCTTAAGGCGTGGCAGGGAGGTTCGTCATCAAATGCTGAAACATTTTGCACCGGTCTGCTTGGCCTGGCAGAGTTGTATACTTGCATAGACGACCTTCTTAACTCGCGGTTCACGCAGCAAGCTTTAGCTCAGCATCACCATGAGAAATGGGACAATGAATTGTTAGATTGTTCATTAAAGCACTTGGATCTATGCGGTAAGACAAGAGATGCAGTTTTGTCGATGAAACAAAGCGCAAGGGAACTTCAGTCAGCTCTTCGACGAAGTAAGGGAGGCGAGCTAAGCATTGAGAGCAATATCAGTACTTATATTCGCGCTAGGAAGACTATGAAAAAAGAAATTGCAAATTGTCTTGCATCATTGAAGCAAATGGATTACATTTTCAGTGACTTTCCCAAGTTGGAACAAAACCTTCATCTCTTTGTAGTGGCTGGATTGCTTAGAGAAGCAAGTTTGATTACTGCTTCCATCTTTCACAGCCTCCTATTATTCCTGGCTCCATCACCATTGAAGGCCAAACCTTCAAAGTGGTCATTAGTTACCAAGTTGGTGAAGAAGGGTTTGACGACAGCATATGAAGAGCATCAGAATATGAATGAGTTAGAGAGAGTGGATGTTGCAGTTAGCAACCTACTATTGCAGAGTTCAAGAGATGAAGACTGTGAGGAAGAGAGAATTCAATCTGCACAGGTGAAGTTGGAGTGTTTGGATGCTGTCTTTGGAGGTTTCGAAGATGCTTTGGATTGCTTGTTTAAGAGCTTGATACATACTCGAGTTTCTCTTTTGAACATACTTTCTCATTAGTAGAGTTTTTCTCAAGTACAAAAACTATGTCCTCCAATCTATTGAGATTTGAGAGGTGGATTTCGATCCAAATTCAAGACTAATTGTTTTTTTTTATAAGTGTTATTATTAGGTGCAGAATAATGTACATTTCAATCAGATTGTATAGCGGAAAACTTGAAATGTAATGCTAAATGCCACGATTTGATAAATTATGTACAAATTATTTGCTTCCGAAGTTATTAGCAAACTTTCTCTAATGGAGTTTTGGGATGTACAGGGGAATATCGAATTATACTAGTTTTCATCCGTCAAATAGTATAATTTTATTTTGCAACTAATTATTATCGCAAAGTATACATATAAAGCATGGAGACCTTGATTGACTTATAATTATCACTAGCAGGTGGATTATGTCTAAACAACTCTACTTTGAACTCAAAAACTAAACTTCATTGGTTAATATATAGCTTGAGAATATTGAATCAACAAATTACTGAATTTGGGCCAAAAGAGACCAACTGAAATTGTTCAAAAGAAAGAAACAAATGAAAAATTGATAAACAAGAAAAAGGTTAATGCCTCGTAGCAAAAAAAGAAAAAGGTTAATGCCTAGCTAGCTAGCTAGCAGCTTGATCATCAAGAAGAGCAAATTTGAAAATGGAACAGTCCTTGTCCCAGAAAAGGCCAATTTCATGCCCAAGCTTCAGTTCCCTCCTTTGCACAAAGTCCTCAATCCAATTCTTCATAAGCACATGGGCACCGTTGTTCCACTTCTTGAAAACCATGTCATGTTTTGTAAAACTATTACAATCCAGCACAGTAACAGGCAAGCCTTCATTAATTCTTGCGATTTGATCAGCATTCCAGAATGGTAAAATATGAGTTTTTACGCACTCTGATCCCAATAAAAGCCTAGACAAGCCACCATTAATATCACTTTGGCACAACTTTTTCTTGATGCACCATGGATCATCAATATCAGGGCCAAGCCCCTTTTCTCCTCTATCGCCCTTGATTCTCTTGTTTGAAACTTTTCTTGCGCCAGAATTCTCCATTCTCTGCCTCTTCTTGGAAGTACTGCAAGTATCCTTAAAACCCAGAGTCGGTTGCAGAGCAAGACTCCCAACCTTCGGCTTGCGACGCTTCTTTGCGTTATGTTCTTTGCCTTTTTGAAACCCTTCCAGTGGGTTCTTTTTACAATCAGTTCCTTTTGGATGTGACAGAATAATCCCAAAGAGACAATTCTAATGAAATATCGCTAAGTTCCGAAGAAAGACCTTGGGTTTTGTTCTTCATCTTCATCAGCTTATGTTCTGTTCTTTGAGATTGATTACTAGAAATAATACTCTCCTCAACATCAGAATAAATCTTTTCTACTTTCCCCACATCAGAGCCAGTTACATTGCAGGAATAATCACATGAAAGAGACAATTCTAAGGAGAGATTACTGTCCTTACCCAGTGCTTGTTTTTCTTGCAGCCTAGTGTTGGCCGGACAGAACAGACCCTCAAACAGAATGACCTTTGAATCCATTCTTGCGACAGAAAAGCTCAGACAAAGCTTCTCTGTCAACTCTCAATGAAACCCTAAAAGAAATATTAGCATACTAATTAGCTCTGGTCGTAGAAAGGATCTATATATATATATAGAAAGGGCATGCAATCCTTCTCCCGTTGGGAAAACAATTGTCCGTTTAATTCAGGGGATCGAAAACTTCATTCTCAAGTAATATGACAAACTATATAATCACGGTTGATTTAGGAAAACCCATGATCATTAATTTTATGATATATGATATGATATCCTTTTTCCTAATTATTATGTAGTAAAATTTCTAAACGCATGTACGTATTGGTATTAGTCCTACTGTCCTAGTGTTGTTTGTTTCTCTTAAATTATTATTATTTAATCAATTTACTTTCTAAATTAGAAAAAAAAATCAAATTTATTTCATGTATAAACTTTAATAAAAAAAATCTGTTTTTGTGAACTTTTGTTTTTTTAATTTAAATAGTACTATTTTTCACCCAAAAAAATAAAACTAGTGTTGAGCTTAATTGCACATATATTTGGTTTCAAAATAGTGATGCAATAAAATGTAGGAATGATGAATGATGAGGAATAAAATGTACTATATATTCTCTGCAGATGAGAAACGATAAGAAGATATAGATTGAGATTTAATTTGATGTTATTACCAAAAAAATTCTAGAATTTGTATAAAGAAAACTTGAACATTTGTATAGGCGAAAGCAGCATTTTTTTATTGGATCAATTAGGATCACTTCAGGCCCAATGAGAATTTCACACACACGGATTTAGGCCCAAATTCAATACTTATGAGTTACTGGGAGTGCATTGGATTCTTCTTCTCCAGCAAATGAAGGCCCATTACCCAACGTATTAATTCCACGTGTCAAATTGCATAACGGCTACTTTGTCACTGGCTGTTTGGCCAAGTCAAGTCGGTGGTAGTGAGTGGGATCCACCTAAGTGAAAACTCAGCGCATCCCAATGTTTGTTTTAGCTTTCTAATCAAAATCTTAAGACATCCAACCGTTACAATTTACAAAGCTCCGCTTTCATTGCCTTGTCTTCAACTCTTGATTACTCTGTCTCTGAGTCTCTCTGTTTTGCAAAGGGCAGAGGAGAGTGAAGGTGCAAAAACCATGACTGTGGCAAGTGCTGCTACTGCCCATTCCAAGAAGCTCATGAAGCTTACTCTTTCTCTCTTTCGCAACGGCTTCAATTCCTCCAAATGGTATCCAACCCCTCTCTTTCTTTTTTCTTCTTTGTTTTCCATTTCTTGCATTTTCATTTTTTAAAGTCCGAATCTTTCCCAATGAATGATTGAAGGCTTTCCCATCCTAGGGTTTTCGATTTCTTTGCATTTTGTTCCAGAACAAACAAAGCAAGTTTTCATTTTTTCTTCTTTTTTATATTTTCTTTTACAAATTGCAGCAAAACTGCTGCAAAGATGGCGGTGGCAAGGATAAAGCTACTGAGAAACAAGAGACAGGCGGTGGTGAAGCAGATGAGGCGCGACATTGCCTTACTCCTTCAGTCTGGTCAAGATGCCACCGCTCGTATTCGGGTATTCCTTATATGTTATAGTATTTCCATTATTATTGTTGTTAGCGATGAATTCCAATTTTGGGTATTTAAAATCCCTCTGATATGGCAATTGTAGGTTGAACATGTTATAAGAGAACAGAATGTTTTGGCTGCAAATGAATTCATTGAGCTCTTCTGTGAGTTGGTGGTGTCCAGGCTTTCCATCATTGCTAAGCGAAAGTAAGACTAAGAGAGATGTTGATCTTTGTTATGTTCTAACTAAATTGCTAAACTTGATGTTAAATCATGATTGATTCCAAACCTTTTATCCCCATTGAATTTTGCAGGGAATGCCCTGCTGATCTAAAAGAAGGAATTGCTAGTCTGATTTTTGCGTGCCCAAGGTGTTCAGAAATTCCAGAACTAGTAGCAATTAGGGATATCTTTGAGAAGAAATATGGAAAAGATTTTGTTGGAGCAGCTACTGATCTGCGGCCCAACTGTGGTGTTAATCGCCTGGTCTGATTTCTTTACCCTTTGCTTTGCTTTCTATAATTCTGTTTGCTTCAACTAATTTGTCTAATGCTTTGGGGTTTGCCTGTGTGTGTGTACAGTTGATTGACAAGCTCTCAGTGAAAACTCCTAGTGGTGAAGTAAAGCTGAAAGTGATGAAGGAAATAGCCAAGGAATACAACGTTGAATGGGATACAACTGAATCAGAAAAGGAGCTGCTCACGCCTCCAGAAGAGCTTATAGTTTGTTTCTCTCTCTCCTCCTTATAATTCCCTGCTAAATTTCCACTTGATCCTAGTATCTAATCTAAAGTTTAAGTGTGATTTTGTGATTGAACAGGAGGGACCTCGAGCTTTTGTTAGTGCCGCCAGCTTTCCTGTGAAACCTGCAACCAATCATTCTCATCACCCAAAAGAGCCAATTACCAGGTAACTCACCCAATTACATTTCTTACATCTGCATTCCTACAATTTACACTCAAAAACTTTCTTGCCATATTGTGATGATTTACCCCTGTTTAAAAAAGTGGCAGAGAAGAGGGCCCTATGCAATTTAAAGACACAGTCTCAGCTGCTGCTGCTGCTGAAGAATCTGCTAAAAGAGCAATTGCTGCCGCACAAGCTGCTGCTTATTTGGCCAACCGAGACGGTAATCGGGTTAATAATGAATCATCTGGCTGTGTTAAAAGTTCAAATGATTCACTTGGAAACCATTCTGCCAATTATGGTGGTGGATTTGTTGTTCCAAGTTGTCTTCCAGTCAATCCTCAGCATCAATATGAAACCCCTGCCCCTGCCCCTGGTAGAATATATGAATCTCAGAGTTTCGATAGGTCTTGCCACCCGAGGAGCGAGGAGGAAGCAAGAAATGTGGAAGGTGGAAAGATGTGTAGGAGACACAGCTACAATGCCCCTTCTCAACATTCAGATATAAAGTTCGATGAATCAGATTGTGATGAAGAAATAGATACTGAGGATGGTTTTGGCAGCATCAATCCTCCACCTCAACGATCTCCACCGCCGTTACCTTCATCTTATGGCAAACAAGATTCGATTCATCGTGTTCACCCAAAATTACCAGATTATGATGATCTTGCAGCTCGTTTTGAAGCTCTCAAGCATCGCAACTCACTCCCTTGAAATCGGAATATGCTTTATTTTGTTAAACTAGTTTTGTTGGGATTCCAATTTTATGTTTACTTGATGTTTATATGCGATGTTATTCCATTCATTATACGTTGTCTCAAAAATATACCTTAATAAAATGCTACGCAAAAGTTGTTTCATAAACATCTTCAGTCTAAGATCGGTGAACACCCCTTTTCCATTTTTCTGTCCAAATCGTTGTAAATCTTAAGAAGGGTTTCGGTCTGATTAAACGGCAGAGGCCACCGCTGGCCCAGCTATATGATGGGCCAATATTATATCCTCTTTGCAAATTCGACGCACAGTTTTAAACTGCATGACATGATACTCAAATTCATAAGGCAATAATCTGATTCTGATGGCTAAAGCACGAACATCTTCCATTATACTGTGCATATGTCTACAGCTGAACAAAATTTTCCAAGTTCTTCAACTACGTAAAACAAAAGAATCACAATCACTGCGACAACAGTTTTAAAACTGAAAAGCAACTCGACCTTCAGTGAACCATCTTGTAACTAGGAACGATTGGCAGCACATTACTACTTCTAAACACATGCCTTTTGCCAATCTTCTACACATACTTCACACTAGAATTTTCGAGGTAAACAATCGTTTTGAAGTAATGATACATTGCACTATAATATCAGCAACAACGACAGGTTAAGACATCTATGCAGGTATATGGCCTCGACTTTTCTTCAAGTTCCTGAGCAGAGGGCAAAGCTTCCAAACTATATATGCTGCTTCGAACACAACAGAATTCATACAGATTGTTACAAACTCCTTTACTAAAAGGATATATCCGTTCAGGAATCCCCCTGCATATCACGAAAGTGGCAACTATGTAAGCTCTCAATAAATGATCAATCACTTCCTAAAGCAGCCAATCTCTACTACACAAAATGTCTCATGCCTAGATTTAAGGCAGGGTTTACACCTTCAAAGACAAATCCGGTGCATGATTTGCATGACACAAAACAGTACAAAGTGAATTAAAGCACCCACTAACCTTAGATATGGGATACGCCTCCGCCTGACAAGTTCATAAGTGGTCTGATTTGTCAGAACAAGATAGCTGCATGGAAGATAGAGGAACAGTAGTTATGGGTTCATGACATGACATGAAATATACAGAAAAGCTGCCGGTAAATTCATCAAATTTTGAAATTTGAGTAATTTACACTGAAGGTGAATATAAGTAACTACGACTTAAGTTACCTATGAAAAATTAGGAGGAGAAGCAGAAAAAATATGGAAATTGACAAGGTAATCAGCAGCAGAATCATAATAGCATCCTTCCACCTGTCAACAGCATTTTTCGAGGCCAAATTTCAGATTCAGGTAAGTACACAAGCTGTCGAGCACCTTCTCAACCAGGAAAAAATATAAACAAAGAAGAGGTACACACACACAAGCTTCAAATTAAAACAAAAGTTCAAAAAAGAAAAAGAACAGCTATGTCAGCACATTATAAAACAATAATGTAACATACCAAGCCCTTGATATGTTTGCCTTCAGGTATGTAATGTACAAGATGCCAGTCCAGAGGCACAATGCTGTCTCTTCACAAATATACCACCTAAGTTTACAAATAGTGGCAAGAGAAAACAATAAGTTCCAAATTAGGAGAATATAGTTGTATCATATGAAGTTACTGATGTAGGGAAAAGAATATTGGGAGGCACAAAAAACCATACATCATTCATGAGAGGAACTAAAGTTGGATGGGGTATAGAAACAGTTTAAAACCATTTCGTTAAAAGTAAAGGAAACAGGAACAAGAAAGAAGATCCTCTCTCCTCCCATAATTTTAATCAACTTACAATGACCAATCACAGCTAAAACACCTTTCTTGTTAAATTATAGCACATTATATCAGAGTAGCTTACATAAGGTAAAAACTAGAGGTAAATAATGTGTCAGAATAATTTAGACTCACCAAAATTTGCAGTGGTTACCCTGGCCAATGCATGTTCCAAGCCATACACAGTGATGATCAAACTGAAGAACACATCTATCACAATCGTGACAATGCTTTGCTCGTGGAGGCTGCAATGTTACAGTAAGAATTATAGGCAACAATCACTTGCAATAGGGTACTAAGAGCACAGAAAAGTAACATTCAAAACGATAGCTAAATAATCAGAAACGATTTTCAATTATGCAGATTTCCCAATGAACATCAAATCAGAAGTTACAACAATGACTCAAGTTTACGTGTGCCATAGGTAGTTGGACCTTTATGCTCACTGACAATGCCACAATATATTCAGACAAGCATTTTCCTGTAATTGCTACCATAAAAAGCTAAGAATAAGCATCTGCAATCCAGGTAACTAACATGGCAAAAACAGAGGTCACCAAGAGATCTTGATTAACAAAATAAGTTTTATCATATGAAGGACACAAGCATGAGATCTAATACCTGCTCAACATTACAATAGGAGCAAGTGCAAGTCCTGCAAAATCCAAAAGAAAGTCAGTAGCTTTAAAATTTTCAGTAAACTTCCAATTTTTACTTATTCTTGATGGTTTGCATGAAAAGAATCAGATTAAGTAGCATGACTGCTAAATATAGTTGGCACCCATGCAAATAGATAGACTTAGATTGTGTGAAAAAGTAATTGAAAGATATTATCCACAAAGTCAATGAAGTTTACAAACCTAATGGATGTTCCAGGGGGATACATGTCCATAACCAACTTTGACCAAGATGTGGTATTACTCCCTTGAAAATTTCTACCTGACTGGCTCCCTTCTACAGAGATAACTAAGCTTCCATTTTTGCTTGAAGCAGGCTGTCTTTGCTTAAACATTATAACATTATTAATAGTAAGATCCCCAGAAGTACAAATCTACTTTTGTTTCACTTAAATCATCATATCAAGAATAATTTAGTTCCAAATTCTAGAAAGAACAGGGAAAGAAAATCAGGATAGGAAAAATCCTTACTTTGAGGCCACTGATGACTTCTTGTATGCTAGATTTGTGTCATTAAGAGCCCTCATCGCATCAAGGACATAACTAAAGGTAGAAAAACAACAAAGGAAACAAACATGTCTGAGTTGAAAAGAACCATATACCTTATACAGTTCAAAAACTTTGATCCTGAGAGTAAAAGCACACTAATATTTACCCAGGAGAAGAACCAGAAGTGATGAAGTATTGCACCAATGTGGCAAAAAACAACAGCAAATATAAAGCAGTGTACCTGAAAAAACGGTGAAAGGAATTGAATTAAAGGCTTCGGGGTTATGTAGCAATCACACAACAAAAAGTAGAAGAGAACATACTAATGGAAGTGACTTTGGAAAGAATGAATAAAGGAACATCAAGACAACTGATAAGAAAAAACTATGTTCTCATCATTTGCACACAAGCCTAGTTCTCATCATAGATATTATTATACAATACAAGCATTAACTTTACCACTCATTGAGTGGGAACAATTGAACAAAAGAAGTCTAGCTTTTCACAAAAAATTTAAAGGAATTACGTCGAATGGGGGGTTGATACATACCATGGTTCTTTTTTCGTTTTCTCTATCAAATCACTGTAGAAGAGGAAGAGAATGCCGACGTATAATAGATGCAGCGTCACTAATGCCACTTTCAAACACAAGGATGATCTTCGAACTAAAAACCACAATCAAAAAACACCCAAAATGATTACAAGAAGAAAAAAAAAGACACTGAAAACGGAAACCAAACGAGAGAATTCAAGCGTGAAAATGAAATGAAAAAAAAAATGCTTACTAAGAGAAGGGACAAAATGACGAGTAATTAACTAACTATCCGCAAGCTGACTGAATTTTTATCAAGATAAACAAAGTAAAAAGCTTCTCCCTTTTCTTTTAATTTCGTTGGGAATAAACAGAAAATAAAAAAATAAAAAAAGGGTTACCAGGATCGGCGAGACATGGGAAACAGTGGAAGCATCGGTCGAGTGCTCGATCGCGAAAGGAGCGACACATACTTACGACCATCGTCATCAAACCAATTCCCCAAAAACAACAAAAACTCGAACCAAATCAAAATATCAAATGAGAACAATTATTTTATCATCACGATGACTATTTCTCTGTTTTTCCCCTTTTGCTAGCGAGAATTTTGTTTTTCCTTTTTCTGAGGAAAGTGACAGCAGATTGAAATTGGCAAAAGACCAAATTCCTCCCAACTAAAAAACCCAGCTTGAAGAAGCTTGGAGATAAACTACAGATTTGAGTTTGTAATTACATTTATGGTCCGTTTGGTAGGAAGGAAAGAAAGGAAATTTGCTCAATTCTATGGTTGTGATGTACTACTTTGTAGCTCAACCCTTAGATTAATGAAATTTCCTTCCTTATTATTTTCCTTCATTCTTACCAAACGGACCCTTAACTTCTAGCTACCGTTAGATGGATGCTAGTTGCAAGTTACGGTGGTAGATCACGGTCGCAGACAATCCATGCAGAGCTCGGCCCATGTTTTATCGGTCATGTGCTTTTATAAAGCCCATTGCTTTCAATTTTTAACCTCATGGCCCAATAGTAGATTGATTAACATTGAATAATTAGTGTGAAAACATTCTCTTTATTATGGTAATAACAAGAACAGCTTTGATTACTTTTTTTTTTTGAGGAATTTTATTAGTCCTAGTAATTTTAAATGAACAAAGACACAAATATGTCAAGGTCTTCATGAGACTTGGATTGTAAAAATGGAAGACCTTCCCCTTCCTACTAGTCTTAGCATCCAGTCAATGTAGGTTTTGAGAAATCAGCATCTAACTAACAGTCAACTCAATCCAACTACCTTAGCCTTATTAATCACTTAGTAGTAACTCATTTAATCTTTACCTTAAATACTACTACCACTAACTATTAATATAATCATCATTAGATGATTATTAGATTAGATCAATTTTAACCCCCATATTTAAGAAGAAAAATCCTACTAGTAGACTAATCAGTTTATTGTTGGCCAAAAAAAAAGACTAATCAGCTTATTGATGTCAAAAAAAAAAGACTAATTAGCTTATTCAGTAAAGTATTCTATAAATAATACATATTTATCCAAAAAAGGTATTCTATAAATAAATAAGAAAAAATTACTAGTATCTATTTCATTTTCTTGGTCAAGTATATATTGCCAAGTAATATAATTTAATAATTCAATCTATTGTAATTCATGTTACGAATCTTGTAATTTCATTCTCATGAATGAAAATTACATTTTCTTAAAAAAAATAATCTTTAAAAGATTTGCATAGTAAATATAGAAAATAATAATGGTTAATGTCAACTTATGCAGCGCCTCGTTAAGGCTTAAGTAAACATGTAGAGGTTTTTATTTGTATTCATTTGATTTGATTTAGCAATGTTGGAGGGATGGAGACGTTAGCTAGAAGAGATTATGTAATGTTCCTTGTTGAGACCACTTGTGTCTAACTAAGACAATAAAAGAATTGATTAATTAATCTCAAATCTAAACCATATTATTATAATATAATAACAATAATGTACAATAATCTAGAATCCTGGATATATTAATGTCAAAGGGGAGAAGGTATAAATGTCATTATTAATTTTAATAATAATATAATAAATATAATACTATCAATAAACTTCTATAACTATATATTACTCTTTATTAATTTGAAAAATAAAAAAAGAATTATTATTAGTATTTTAATAATTAGAACTTAATCTATATTATTATACTAAAAAAATTAAGATTGTCGCCTCCATAGTGGTTAATTAGCACTGCATATGTAAGCAGTGACTTCACCGGACAATTTCATCTATAATAACAATCTATTAAGTTATGAATTTTCAACAAAAAAAAAAAAAAACTAATGAAGTTATGAAGATCATCACGAAGTTTACCTCGTCGACTTTGTAATACAAAAATATATGTATCACATCACAGAGTAATCGATTAATTAAACAAAAAGAAGCTTGTATTATTTTATTTTCATTAGGCCAACCAAAAGGAATGTGGGTTGTTTTCCATGTTTATCAATTATCACTACTAGTAATAAACAATCGATTACACTACTATTTTTGCAGAATAGGCCCAAAGAATATTGAAAGCCCTTTCACAATACAACTTTCAAGTTAAAGTCGAGTCTAACAGGTTTGTTAAACAGAATTTTAAAGACTTTGCATTTGCATAATAAATACATGCCCTGTTTTTTGAAGTTTGCATAAAAAACAGGGAAGAGACAGGGGAATTCTATCAAGCTCTTGCCTCTGATTCTAGTAATAGTAGAGAAATACTACTATTATGTTAGACATAAGGGGGCGAAAATTTGACTAGAATCATGAGGAAGCAGTTGTCGGTACCAATAGTCTAGTTGAACGATATAAGGAAACAAATGTAAGCTTAAGAATGGAGGGAACTCATTACATAACATATATAATAGTATATTTGTTGGAAGAATATTCTGGTAATTAATCTTTTGGACGCTTCAGCCTTCAAGGGATGTAGAAACTTGCGAGGACGTTGAAAATGACTGGCATTGTTTCTACCAATAGGACAAGGAAACAACACACATGAAAGTTTTCACCAATGATTGATTGATTAAAACTTTCTCTCTGCCCATAATTAACAAAGTAATTCAGCCAATAATGAATAATTAATTTTCCTCTAAATAGTAATGTTACTTACTGTCGTGCTCGTCTAATTCCTATTCCTTAATTATATATGGTGATTGGTGATGGAATTAATATTTGTTTTCATTCTTTTACAATGTGAACAGATTCGTCAACTTCAAAGCTTATTATATATGTTAGTGACAATTATATAATGCCTGTAGGCTCGAGAACGAAACAACATAGTTTGAATTCGGGCGGGGAAAGTAAATTAAATTGCAACAGACAAATTAAAGGTTCTAATGTTTCGTATTCTAATACTAAAATGTACTTGGTTGTAGTTATTTGTTTTGTTCTAAAAGTGAAGAATTGCAGATTTATTAACGCGGGATATACCGCCGGGCCCGGTGTTTGACAGGTTGGAAAAATGACACTTTAGCTTTACCTGTTTGTTCATGAACAGCATATTCCCTGATATAAATAGTCGAGGTAAGTTTTAATTTTACAATCCGAGAGCTGCATTATGGCAAAGAGGTATAATTATGTAATTGGTATTTTAGTGTCAAGTGTAGTGACTTTGGCGCAGCTGGTCCTGGCTCATGAGATGGAACCCCCGGCTGTATACATATTTGGGGCTCTATTCTTGATGTTGGAACTAATAACCTGAAACCCAGTTGCCTAGCAAGGGCAGATATGAGTTTCAATGGCGTCGATTACCCTTACTCTCAGCCTACGGGGAGGTTCAGCAACGGCCTTAACACTGCTGATCAAATTGGTACATAATAGTATATATATTGCTATAGCTAGAAAATAGTGAGATCCATGCATGCATTTAGTTTGCTTTTCTGATCATGTAAATTTGATGATGACATATTTTGATTTGTTCACAGTGGCACTGTTGGGTCTAACGAGGAGTCCGCCACCTTTTCTCTACCTTGTCAAGAATATGTCGAGTTTCCAGCAGAATATACTCCAGGGAGTCAACTTTGCTTCTGGAGGATCCGGAATTTTGAACACTACTGGACTTCAATTTGTGAGCTTTTTTTTTTCCATTAATTAATACTCATTATTTCTCAAACAATATATTAAGGTTGTTCGTAAAGAAAATTAATACTACTCCATAATTAACTAAAGGTTTTTATATAATTAAACATGATTTGCAGAATAAATCCGTATGCTTGGAGGAGCAGATTGACCAGTTTTCAACCGTTCGTTCAAATATCACTCATATGACGCAAGATGAAGCAGCAACTGATGAGATACTTTCGAAAGCTTTCTTTCTTATCAGCATTGGAAGCAATGACATCTTTGAATTCCTTTCCAACCTTACAAATTTGTCTTTGCCAGAGTTCAATGCCACCATGTTATCAAACTATGAAACCCATTTAAGGGTAATTTGATTCCCTTATTCAATTCTTTCATAGGAATTATTCTATTAATAATTAATCATAATTATTATTGTACGTGTGTTGACCATGTCAGAGGCTGATTTACCTTGGAGCCCGAAAGTTTGGGATTCTAACAGTTCCACCGATTGGGTGCACCCCATTCGCTCGTGCGAATTTCAGTCCGGATGGAAACTGTTCTGATTCTGACCCTGCTAATCAGTTTGCACAAGGATTCTATGTAGAAGCTGAGGCCTTGTTAAAAAAGCTTAGCTCTGAATTCCGAGACATGAGGTATTCGCTGGGGAATACGTATTTGATGACCACCACTATGATGGAAGATATGTATGCCTTTGGTACGTATAACGGTATAAGCATTTTCCAATTTCCACATACTAATTGAACCAAAAACCTTATATACATATTCTACAAATCAGGTTTCAAGGACATATCATCAGCTTGCTGTGGAAATGGAACTTATCCATGCAATCAAACGGCCACCCTTTGCGCAAATCGCGACGAATACTTATTTTGGGATCGATTTCATCCATCACAGAGAGCTTCAGAGTTGGCAGCCCTTACTCTATTTGGTGCATCACAATCCTTTGTGTCGCCCATGAATTTCAGTCAGTTGCTGGGGTTTAACATGTAGCAAAAATGATATAATATTCTCACATCTTGATATATCATCATGAAAAAAAGATATAAAATCCGGGATGTTCCTTCCATATTACTATTGTCTACTTCAAATAAACCAACGCCCCTTCTTTGTACTAGATCGTTGTCAAATCCTGTATTTTGTATCAACTGTATAACCATTTTAGTAATTTGCAAGATATATAAAATTATTAGCTTCGTTCACACTGCGGATAGCTTTGATAGAATTGCTGCTGGTTGGTTTCCCCGCCCATTGTTCTTATTCCTTTTTTGTTTTCAAATTTAAGTCAACTGTTGGTCCAATGGTCTGTAATCCATGTTTATTCAATCTGGGGGTTTCGTGTAGAAAACTGGAAAAGCTCGGCCTTCTTATAAGAATCTCCGACTCTGTTTCAGCATCATATTAGGTTTTGATTAGAAGAAAAAAAGAGAAAAAAGGATATGAATTAATGTAGAAGTTTCATGGTCAGAGCTCCCAGAGGAACTCTTGACAAAGATCGGTGTAAGAGGGTTTTTTTCAGTTATGCGGTGAGGCAGTGTTGGAAATGAGTAAAGGATGATGCTGGAGGCAGCGGAGAGGAAGACCGGAGTTGATTCTGAGATTTCAGTTTATGGTGGTAGGTGGTTTTTTTCTATCCAGCGGTTTTTGAGAATTAAGTTTGGGAAAGAATTAGTTAAAAACCATTTTAACCTTTTAATTAGAGATAAATTAATATATTTTTTTTGAAAGGCGATAAATTGATATATATTAATTAATTAGGCTAGGAAAGATGGATAAAGGTTGGAATACACTAATTTCTAAGGAAAAGGTTAAGAGTAGGCCTCTTAACTACCTCCATGTCTAAGTCACTAAGCCAACTCTCCAGCACATCCCAAGATAAGACAGACCCAAGACCTTACCACACATCTTGGGTCAACTCCACTGTTGTACATAAGGTCGTATATTTCAATGACCAAATACAGTATCTACAATCGGAAAATGTCTGCAAACTCGCTTCGATATCATCCGGTTTCGTAGCGTGTGAAAAAGATGGTAATATTCGCACCCTTGTGGCCTCAGCGAAGATTGCAATCCCCATACCTCGTCACCCTCCTCGTCTGGCTCTGAATCATCTCCAGGGCTAATCCATATCCCTCTATAGAACCAATGTCTGTATTCTCAATCAGTACCCAGCCCCGACTCCAATTCCAACGCCATGGTTGCTCGGACTTAAAGAACTCCGAGAGGGTAAGCTTTGCGTTGTAAATCCCATATCGAACAAGTAACCTGAGGGTATTCTCTCAAACACACGTTTAGCCATGCCAGTCTTGAGAAATATGTTACCTCTGAAACTTTTATAGCCAAAGCAGTTATGTTGCGCGAGTCTGATTTGATTCCTTAGATGATGCCATGATTCTCTTCCTAAGCTCTTATAAAAGGTTGTCTCGTTTTCGATGGGGGAGGTGAGGACTGGGTGGATATAGACAACAAACACGTTCATTATGATGACATTGCAGTTAGAGAACGAAAAAAGATTTAAGGGTTTTTAACGCTTCTAATATCGTTTTTCTTATTTTTTTCCAAATTAATTTCTGATTAAATCGAAACAAGATTCAGATGCTCGTAAAAACATATACTTAAATTCAATGTGGCTGATATTTGTATAGATGAATATAGCTATTTCAAGGAGTCTCGGCGCCAAAAATCATGCAAAACTGAGTGGGGTCCCGAAACGCGTTTTTAGCCAAATACTGTGACACGATTTCGGCTAATTTTTTGCAAAAACTGACTCGAAAAATTTTTACTCAATTTTTGGCCCAAAAACTCATTAAAAATACATAATTCAACGCCAAAAATATTAAAGGGCTTCCCACACTTCTAATATCATTTTCCCAACTTTTTTCTGAATTAATTTCTAATTAAATCGAAAACGGTTTCTGATGCTCGTAAAAAACAAATCCTTAAATCCAATGTGACTGAGATCTTGTTAGATGAATATAAATATTTCAATGAGGATTGGAGCCAAATTCAGATACTCGTAAAAACATATCCTTAAATCCAATGTGGCTGAGATTTGATTAGATGAATATAGATATTTCAAGGAGTCTCGGCGCCAAAAATCAAGCGAAACTGAGCCGTAGCCTCGGAACGCGTTTTTAGGCAAAAATCATGATGGTTAGTACACGATTTCGGTTCGTATCACCAAAAACATTAAAGGGCTTTCACGCTTTTAATATCGTATCTCCTACTTTTTCCAAATTAATTTTTGATTAAATCGAAACAAGATGCAGATATTCGTAAAAACATATCATTAAATCCAATGTGGCTGAGATTTGATTAGATGAATATAGATATTTCAAGGAGTCTTGGCGCCAAAAATCATGAGAAACTGAGCCGCGGTCTCGGAACGCGTTTTTAGCCAAAAATCGTGATGGTTAGTACATGATTTCGGTTCAAAATTTTCAAAAACTGACCCGAAAAAATTTTCGTCAATTTTTGACCATAATACTCATAAAATATATAAAATTCAACTCCAAAAACATTGAAGGGCTTTTCACGCTTCCAATTTCATTTTTCAAATTTTTTTTCCAAATTAATTTTTGATAAAATCGAAACAAGATTCAGATGCTCGTAAAAACATATCCTTAAATCCAACGTGGCTGAGATTAGATTCGATGAATATAGATATTTCAAGGAGTCTCAGCGCAAAAAATAATGCAAAACTGAGCCGGGGCCCCAGAACGCGTTTTTAGTAGAAAACTGTGATGATCAGTACACTATTTCGGCTCAAATTTTGCAAAAACTTACCCGAAAGTTTTTTTTTGTCAAATTTTGGCCACAATACTCATAAAAAATATATAATTCAACTCCAAAAACATTGAAGGGCTTTTCACGCTTCTAATATCGTTTTTCCTATTTTTTCCAAATTAATTTTTGATTAAATCGGAACAAGATTCAGATGCTCGTAAAAACATATCCTTAAATCCAATGTGGCTGAAATTTGATTAAATAAATATAGATATTTCAAGGAGTCTCATCGCCAAAAATCATGCAAAACAGTGCCGGGACCCGGAACGCGTTTTCCTGGAAAAAATCATAATGGTTAGTACATGATTTTGGCTAAAATTTTGTAAATACTTACCCGAATTTTTTTTTCAATTTTAGGACACAATACTAATAAAAAATATATAATTCCACAACAAAAATATTGAAGGGATTTTCACGCTTCAAATATCGTTTTTCCAAATTAATTTTTTATTAAATCGAAACAAGATTTAGATGCTCGTAAAAATATATACTTAAATCCAATGTGGCTGAGATTTGATTAGATAAATATAGATATTTCAAGGAGTCTCGGCGCCAAAAATCATGCAAATTTGAGCCGGGGCACTGGAATGAGTTTTTAGCAGAAAAATGTGATAGTCAGTACACGATTCCGGTTCAAATTTTGCAAAAACTGACCGGAAAAAATTCTTAATCAATTTTTTGCCACAATACTCATAAAAAATATATAATTCAACACCAAAAACATTGAAGGGCTTTTCACTCTTCTAATATCATTTTTCCTATTTTTTCCAAATTAATTTTTATTAAATCGAAACAAGATTTCGATGCTCGTAAAAACATATCCTTAAATGCAATGTGGCTGATATTTGATTAGATGAATATAGATATTTCAAGGAGTCTCGGCGCCAAAAATCATGCAAAACTGAGCCGGGGCCCCAGAACGCGTTTTTAGCAGAAAACTGTGATGGTACACGATTTCGGTTCAAATTTTTCAAAAATTGACCCGAACAAATTTTTCGTCAATTTTTGGCCACAATACTCATAAAAAATATATAATTCAACTCCAAAAACATTGAAGGGCTTTTCACGCTTCTAATATCGTATTTCCTATTTTTTCCAAATTCATTTTTGATTAAATCGAAACAAGATTTAGATGCTCGTAAAAACATATACTTAAATCCAATGTGGCTAAGATTTAATTAGATGAATATAGATATATTCAAGGAGGCTCGGCTCCAAAAATCAGGCAAAACTGAGCCGGGGCCCCGGAACGCGTTTTTAGCAGATAACTGTGATGGTTAACTTACACGACTTCGGTTCAAAATTTTCAAAAACTGACCCGAAAAAAATTTTCGTTAATTTTTGGCCATAATACTCATAAAAAATATATAATTCAACTCCAAAAACATTGAAGGGCTTTTCACGCTTCTAATATCGTATTTCCTATTTTTTCCAAATTAATTTTTGATTAAATCGAAACAAGATTCAGATGCTCGTAAAAACATATCCTTAAATCCACTGTAACTGTGATTTGATTAGATAAATATAGATATTTCAAAAAGTCTCATCGCCAAAAATCATGGAAAACAGAGCCGGGGCCCGGAACACTTTATTTTTTTGGCAAATATTGTTATGTAAGTACATGATTTCGGCTAAAATTTTGCTAAAGCTGATCCGAAAATATTTTTCATGAATTTTTGGCCACAATACTCATAAAAAATATATAATTCAACACCAAAAACATTGAAGGGCTTTTCACGCTTCTAATATCGTATTTCCTACCTTTTCCAAATTAATTTTTGATTAAATCGAAACAAGATTCAGATACTCGTAAAAACATATCCTTAAATCCAATGTGGCTGAGATTTGATTAGATGAATAAAGATATTTCAAGGAGTCTCCGCGCCAAAAATCATGGAAAACTGAGACGCGGCCTCGGAACGCGTTTTTAGGCAAAAATCATGATGGTTAGTACACGATTTCGGTTCAAAATTTTCAAAAACTGACCCGAAAAAAATTTTCGTCAATTTTTGACCACAATACTCATAAAAAATATATAATTCAATTCCAAAAACTTTGAAGGGATTTTCACGCTTCCAATATCGTTTTTCCTATTTTTTTCCAAATTAATTTTTGATTAAATCGAAACAAGATTCAGATGCTCGTAAAAACATATACTTAAATCCAATGTGGCTAAGATTTAATTAGATGAATATAGATGTTTCAAGGAGGCTCGGCTCCAAAAATTGAACCGAAAAAAATTTTCGTCAATTTTTGGCCACAATACTCATTAAAAATATATAATTCAACTCCAACAACATTGAAGGGCTTTTCACACTTCTAATATCGTTTTTCCTATTTTTTTCCAAATTCATTTTTGATTAAATCAAAACAAGATTCAGATGCTCGTGAAAGCATATCCTTAAATCCAATATGGCTGAGATTTGATTAGATGAATATAGATATTTGAAGGAGTCTCGGCGCCAAAAATCATGCAAAACTGAGCCGGTGCCCCGGAACGCGTTCTTAGCAGAAAACTGTGATGGTTAGTACACGATTCCGGTTCAAATTTTGCAAAAACTGACCCGAAAAAATTCTTCATCTATTTTTGGCCACAATACTCATAAAAAATATATAATTCAACACCATAAACATTGAAAGGCTTTTCACGCTTCTAATATCGTTTTTCCATTTTTTTCCAAATTAATTTTTTATTAAATCGAAACAAGATTTAGATTCTCGTAAAAACATATCCTTAAAGCCAATGTGGCTGAGATTTGATTAGATGAATATAGATATTTGAAGGAGACCCGGCGCCAAAAATCATGCAAAACTGAGCCGGTGCCTCGGAACGCGTTCTTAGCAGAAAACTGTGATGGTTAGTAAACGATTCCGGTTCAAATTTTGCAAAAACTGACCTGAAAAAATTCTTCTTCAATTTTTGGCCACAATACTCATAAAAATATATAATTCAACTCGAAAAACATTGAAGGGCTTTTCACGCTTCTAATATCGTATTTCCTATTTTTTCCAAATTAATTTTTGATTAAATCGAAACAAGATTTAGATGCACGTAAAAACATAAACTTAAATCCAATGTGGCTGAGATTTGATTAGGTAAATATAGATATTTCAAGGAGTCTCATCGCCAAAAATAATGGAAAACAGAGCCGGGGCCCGGAACGCGTTTTTTTTTTTGGCAAAAATCGTTATGGTTAGTTAATGATTTCGGCTAAAATTTTGCTAAAACTGACCCGAAAATATTTTTCATGAATTTTTGGCCACAATACTCATAAAAAATATATAATTCAACACCAAAAACATTGAAGGGCTTTTCACGCATCTAATATCGTATTTCCTACTTTTTCAAATTAATTTTTGATTAAATCGAAACAAGATTCAGATGCTCGTAAAAACATATCCTTAAATCCAATGTGGCTGAGATTTGATTAGATGAATATAGATATTTCAAGGAGTCTCCGCGCCAAAATTTATGCAAAATTGAGCCGGGGCCCCGGAACGCGTTTTTAGCAGAAAATTGTGATGGGTTAGTACACGATTTCGGTTAAAATTTTCAAAAATTGACCCGAAAATTTTTTTGTCAATTTTTGGCCACAATAATAATAAAAAATATATAATTCAACTCCAAAAACATTGAAGGACTTTTCACAATTCTAATATCGTTTTTCCTATTTTTTCCAAATTAATTTTTGTATAAATCGAAACATGATTCAGATGCTCGTAAAAGCATATCCTTAAATCCAATATGGCTGAGATTCGATTAGATAAATATGGATATTTCAAGGAGTCTCGTCGTCAAAAATCATGCAAAACTGAGCCGGGGCCCGTAACGCGTTTTTTGGAAAAAAATCGTGAGAGTTAGAACACGATTCCAGTTCAAATTTTGCAAAAACTAACCAAAATTTTTTTTCTCAATTTTTGGACACAATACTAATAAAAAAATATATAATTGTACAATAAAAATATTGAAGGGATTTACACGCTTCTAATATGGTTTTTCCTATTTTTTCCAAATTATTTTTTATTAAATCGAAACAAGATTTAGATTCTCGTAAAAACATATTCTTAAGGCCAACGTGGCTGATATTTGATTAGATGAATATTAATATTTCAAGGAGTCTCGGCGCCAAAAATCATGCAAAACTGAGCCGGGGCCTCGGAATGCGTTTTTAGCAGAAAACTGTGATGGTTAGTACACGATTTCGGTTCAAAATTTTCAAAAATTGACCCGAAAAATTTTTCGTCAGTTTTTGGCCACAATACTCATAAAAAATATATAATTCAACTCCAAAAACATTGAAGGGCTTTTCACACTTCTAATATCGTTTTTCCTATTTTTTTCCAAATTAATTTTTGTATAAATCGAAACAAGATTCAGATGCTCGTAAAAGCATATCCTTAAATCCAATATGGCTGAGATTTAATTAGATAAATATGGATATTTCAAGGAGTCTCGTCGCCAAAAATCATGCAAAACAGAGCTGGGGCCCGGAACGCGTTTTTTTGAAAAAAATTCGTGATGGTTAGTACATGATTTCGGCTAAAATTTTGCAAAAACTTACCCGAAAATTTTTTTTCTCAATTTTTGGACACAATACTAATAAAAAAATATATAATTGTACAACAAAAATATTGAAGGGATTTTCACGTTTCTAATATCGTTTTTCCATTTTTTTTCCAAATTAATTTTTTATTAAATCGAAACAAGATTCAGATTCTCGTAAAAACATATCCTTAAAGCCAATGTGGCTGAGATTTGATTAGATGAATATAGATATTTCAAGGAGTCTCGACGCCAAAAATCATGCAAAACTGAGCCGGTGCCCCGGAACGCGTTTTTAGCAGAAAACTGTGATGGTAACACGATTCCGGTTCAAATTTTGCAAAAACTGAACCGAAAAAATTATTCATCAATTTTTGGCCACAATACTCATAAAAAATATATAATTCAACACCAAAAACATTGAAGGGCTTTTCACGCTTCTAATATCGTATTTCCTATTTTTTTCGAAATTAATTTTTGAATAAATCGAAACAAGATTCAGATGCTCGTAAAAACATATCCTTAAATCCAACGTGACTGATATTTGATTAGATGAATATAGATATTTCAAGGAGTCTCGGCGCCTAAAATCATGCAAAACTGAGTCGGGGCCCCGGAACGCGTTTTTAGACAAAACTGTGATGGTTAGTACACGATTTCGGTTCACAATTTTCAAAAACTGACCCGAAAAAAATTTTTCTTCAATTTTTGGCCACAATACTCATAAAAAATATATAATTCAAATCCAAAAACATTGAAGGCCTTTTCACGCTTCTAATATCGTATTTCCTATTTTTTCCAAATTAATTTTTTATTAAATCGAAACAAGATTCAAATGCTCGTAAAAACATATCCTTAAATCTAATGTGGCTGAGATTTGATTAGATGAATATAGATATTTCAAGGAGTCTCAGCGCCAAAAATCATTGCAAAACCGAGCCGGGGTCCCGGAATGTGTTTTTAGCAGAAAACTGTGATAGTTAGTTAGTACACGATTTCGGTTCAAATTTTGCAAAAACTGACCCGAAAAAATTTTTCATCAATTTTTTGCCACAATACTCATAAAAGATATATAATTCAACTCCAAAAACATTGAAGGGCTTTTCACGCTTCTAATATCATTTTTCCTATTTTTTTCGAAATTAATTTTTTATTAAATCGAAACAAGATTCAGATGCTCGTAAAAACATATACTTAAATCCAATGTTGCTGATATTTGATTATATGAATATAAATATTTCAAGGAGTCTCGGCGCCAAAAATCATGCAAAACTGAGCCGGGGCCCCGGAACGCGTTTTTAACAGAAAACTGTGATTTTCAAAAATTGACCCGAAAAAATTTTTCGCCAATTTTTGGCCACAATACTCTTAAAAAATATATAATTCCACTCCGAAAACATTGAAGGGCTTTTCACGTTTCTAATATCGTATTTCATATTTTTCCAAATTAATTTTTGATTAAATCTACACAAGATTTAGATGCACGTAAAAATATAAACTTAAATCCAATGTGATTGAGATTTGATTAGATAAATATAGATCTTACAAGGAGTCTCATCGCCAAAAATCATGCAAAACAGAGCCGGGGCCCGGAATGCGTTTTTTTGGCAAAAATAGTAATGGTTAGTACAAGATTTCAGCTAAAATTTTGCACAAACTGACCCGAAAAAATTTTCAATCAATTTTTTGCCACAATACTCATAAAAAATATATAATTCAACACCAAAAACATTGAAGGCCTTTTCACGCTTCTAATATCGTATTTCCTGTTTTTTCCAAATTAATTTTTGATTAAATCGAAACAAGATTCAGATGCTCGTAAAAACATATCCTTAAATCCAATGTGACTGAGATTTGATTAGATAAATATATATATTTCAAGGAGTCTCATCGCCAAAAATCATGCGAAACATAGTCGTGGCTCGGAACGCGTTTTTTTGGCAAAAATCATGATGGTTAGTACACGATTTCGGTTCAAAATTTTCAAAAACTGACCCGAAAACATTTTTAGTCAATTTTTGGCCACAATACTCATAAAATATATATAATTCAACTCCAAAAACATTGAAGGGCTTTTTACACTTCTAATATCGTTTTTCCTATTTTGTTCCAAATTAATTTTTGAATAAATCGAAATAAGATTCAGATTCTCGTAAAAACATATCCTTAAATCCAATGTGGCTGATATTTGATTAGATGAATATAAATATTTCAAGGAGTTTCGGCGCCAAAAATCATGCAAAACTTAGCCGGGGCCCCGGAAGGCGTTTTTAGCAGAAAAAAATTGACCCGAAAAAATTTTTCCTCAATTTTTGGCCACAATACTCATAAAAACTGAGCCGAGGCCCCGGAACGCGTTTCTAATATCGTATTTCCTATTTTTTCCAAATTAATTTTTGATTAAATCGAAACAAGATTCAGTTGCTCGTAACAATATATCCTTAAATCCAATGTGACGGAGATTTGAGTAGATAAATATAGATATTGCAAGGAGTCTCATCGGCAAAAATCATGCAAAACAGAGCCGGGGCCGGAACACATTTTTTTGGCAAAAATCATGATGGTTAGTACACGATTTCGGTTCAAAATTTTCAAAAACTGACCCGAAAACATTTTTAGTCAATTTTTGGCCACAATACTCATAAAATAAATATAATTCAACTCCAAAAACAATTGAAGGGCTTTTCACACTTCTAATATCGTTTTTCCTATTTTTTTCCAAATTAATTTTTGAATAAATCGAAACAAGGTTCAGATGCTCGTAAAAACATATCCTTAAATCCAATGTGGCTGATATTTGATTAGATGAATATAAATATTTCAAGGAGTCTCGGCGCCAAAAATTATGCAAAACTGAGCCGGGGTCCCAGAAGGCGTTTTTAGCAGAAAAATTTGACCCGAAAAAATTTTTCCTCAATATTTGGCCATAACTCATAAAAAATATATAATTCCACTCGAAAAACTTTGAAGGGCTTTTCACGCTTCTAATATCGTATTTCCTATTTTTTCCAAATTAATTTTTGATTAAATCGACACAAAATTTAGATGCACGTAAAAACATAAACTTAAATCCAATGTGATTGTGATTTGATTAGATAATTATAGATCTTTCAAGGAGTCTCATCGCCAAAAATCATGCAAAACAGAGCCGGGGCCCGGAACGCGTTTTTATGAAAAAATTCGTGATGGTTAGTACACGATTTCGGTTAAAATTTTACAAAAACTTACCCGAAATTTTTTTCTCAATTTTTGGACACAATACTAATAAAAAAATATATAATTGTACAACAAAAATATTGAAGGGATTTTCACGTTTATAATATCGTTTTTCCATTTTTTTCCAAATTAATTTTTTATTAAATCGAAACAAAATTCAGATGCTCGTAAAAACATATCCTTAAATCCTATGTGGCTGATATTTGATTAGATGAATATAGAAATTTAAAGGAGTCTCGGCGCCAAAAATCATGCAAAACTGAGCCGGTGCCGCGGAACGCTTTTTTAGCAGAAAACTATGATGGTTAGTAAACGATTCCGGTTCAAATTTTGCAAAACTGACCCGAAAAATTCTTCGTCAATTTTTGGCCACAATACTCATAAAAAATATATAATTCAACACCAAAAACATTGAAGGGCTTTTCATGCTTCTAATATCGTTTTTCCTATTTTTTCGAAATTAATTTTTATTAAATCGAAACAAGATTTCGATGCTCGTAAAAACATATCCTTAAATCCAACGTGGCTGATACTTGATTAGATGAATATAAATATTTCAAGGAGTCTCAGCGCCAAAAATCATGCAAAACATAGCCATGGCCTGGAATGCGTTTTTTTGGCAAAAATCATTATGGTTGGTACATGATTTCGGCTAAAATTTTGCAAAAACTGAACCGAAAAACTTTTCATCAATTTTTTGCCAAAATACTCATAAAAAATATATAATTCAACACCAAAAACATTGAAGGGCTTTTCAGGCTTCTAATATCGTATTTCCTATTTTTTCCAAATTAATTTATGATTAAATCGAAACAAAATTCAGATGCTCGTAAAAATATATCCTTAAATCCAATGTGACTGAGATTTGATTAGATAAATATAGATATTTCAAGGAGTCTCATCGCCAAAAATCATGCAAAACTGAGATTTGACTAGATTAATTTCGATGCTCGTGAAAACAAATCCTTAAATCCAACGTGGCTGATATTTGATTAGATGAATATAAATATTTCAAGGAGTCCCGGCGCCAAAAATCATATAAAACTGAGCCGGGGCCCCGGAACGCGTTTTTAGCAGAAAACTGTGATGGTTAGTACACGATTTCGGTTCAAAATTTTCAAAAATTGACCCGAAAAAATTTTTCGTCAGTTTTTTGCCACAATATTCATAAAAAATATATAATTCAAATCCAAAAACATTGAAAGGCTTTTCACACTTCTAATATCGTTTTTCCTATTTTTTTCCAAATTAATTTTTGTATAAATCGAAACAAGATTCAGATGCTCGTAAAAGCATATCCTTAAATCCAATATGGCTGAGATTTGATTAGATAAAAATAAATATTTCAAGGAGTCTCGTCGCCAAAAATCATGCAAAACAGAGCCGGGGCCCGGAACGCGTTTTTTTGAAAAAAAAAAAATCGTGATGGTTAGTACATGATTTCGGCTAAAATTTTGCAAAAACTTACCCGAAAATTTTTTTCTCAATTTTTGGACACAATACTAATTAAAAAATATATAATTGTACAACAAAAATATTGAAGGGATTTTCACGTTTCTAATATCCTTTTTCCATTTTTTTCCAAATTAATTTTTTATTAAATCGAAACAAGATTCAGATTCTCGTAAAAACATATCCTTAAAGACAATGTGCCTGAGATTTGATTAGATGAATTTTGATATTTGAAGCAGTCTCGGCGCCAAAAATCATGCAAAACTGAGCTGATGCCCCGGAACGCGTTTTTAGCAGAAAACTGTGATGGGTACACGATTCCGGTTCAAATTTTGCAAAAACTGAACCGAAAAAATTATTCATCAATTTTTGGCCACAATACTCATAAAAAATATATAATTCAACACCAAAAACATTGAAGGGTTTTTCACGAGAAAAAAAAAAGTTGTTGTATTGCTTGAAGACCTCAGTTTATACTTAATTCAGTCTGCGGACATGAGCTTCATGAGAAAAAAAAGTTGTTTAAGTTTCTTGTATTTGCATATCCTTAAGTTCAAAATTCCCACTTCTTGAAGCTAGCAGTAACATGTTGTAATATTCCTTTTGCTTGATACAGGTGTTCTTCGCTTTGAGGAGCTTATCAAGAGCAGTGATGTGCAGATTAAAGAATTCTAGTCCAGTTCCTAGCTTATAGCTTATAGCAGCGTTTGAGTTCAGATTAATTTCTCATGTTTAGTACTCTGCTGCAACTGGATGTATATATAGTCAATGTTTCTAAACATCTATTTTGAGCACCTCAAACTTCATTGGCCCATTGATCTGAGATTTGTGGATTTTCTGAAACAGAATATTGGGTGAACTTCATCTTAGTGAGATACAAGGTCTTTCAGTAAAGTTGCTTTGTTCTTCTTACTCATAGAAGAGTTCATATTGAGAGAGAAAAATCTCTTAAAATATACAAATTACAATTCCATATACATGGTTACTATACATGTTTCAGAACTGCATTGGCAGATTGATGAGCAAAATATTTTTGCCTCAGTTGAACATATGGGTAACCAATGAATGATAGAAAGTGAGCAGGCTTTGAGAAGGACAGTACTTCATACCAGACTTGATCATTTTCATCCAGCTCAATTGAAAATCGTTCTTCCCCAGCCTGAAATCCAGCAGATATTAAAAAAAAAAAAGCATATTACCATCAATCATGCTATCTAATGCAGAACTAAGCAACAATAAGAACTGATTGTATGCACCAAGAGGCAAAAAAGCCAATCCAACGATAATAACCCATTGCAAATTTGAAAAGCAATCATAATTTCCACCCAACCAAAACCAGAACTCGGAAAAATTCAGTACTAACCAGTAGATGACCTTGTAAAGTGCCACTTCCAAACCCAAAGGAGGCTACACCCTTCTTTTTTTAGTCTTAGCACTTTTGCTGTCCTTTACATACACCACTTCGAGAGGCATCATGACCCATGGTAGAATCTCCTTGAGACAAACACAGAATTTCACCCCACTTTGAATTGGAGTCTTTGGATCAACAAATGCCCAATCTAATCCAAAATGTCTGCAAAAAATAGCATTATAAATGACTAGAAACTTCAGTTCCCCTGACTAATATTCCTCAACCAACATCAGCCAAAAGCAATGCACAGAAACTACAAACCTCCAATTCTGCAGAGCAGCCTTGCCCTTTTCATAGGTCTGGAGACCAGAACCAACTAAAACACGTGCATGATTCACTAAATAACCATCTTTTGACAGCTCCTTATCTTCCTTGATGGAAGACACTGGCTTCATAGTAGCTCCTTTATATTTGGTGTCATAATTGAATGTTCCTGACCTGGTTTAAAAAGAGTAATTAAGGAAGTGGGTAAGTTTCCAGCAAAAATGAAAAAGGAAAAGGAAACAAATTTACAAGTCTACTAGTTCTTCTATCCTTTATTACTTGTTAATGCAAGCTTTCTGTTGTTCAGGAGAAGGTCGAGCCCAGCACAAGAAAACCATTTCTGCCAGAAAACATGAATAGCATACTCAATCATCCCAACTCGTAGCAAATCATTCCTTAATCATATCGAGCGGAATAATTAGAACATCAATCAGAAGGCCTACAAACACTTAAAATAGGCGAATTTTTCCCCCAAAAGAAAGTCATAAAGATGTCCACAAGTATTGAGTTGAATAATATCTAAGTAAAGATGCCGTATTTCTTTTGTTTAATTCTGTGAAGAAACTTGCAATTAGTAAACCAGAAAAGAGAGATTTACCTGGTAACGGAGCAGAGCAAGTTCAATTATTTTCTCACCTGAAATTGAAATGGCTGACAGAACACTCGATAATCAAAACCAGAAGGAAAGGAGATAGAAGAGGATAAATTGATGGGCCTCCTGTTGACGGATGAGGGTCAAAATATTTCTAAATCCAAAACTTCAGTCCTCATATTGGGCTTCCAACCCAGTGTCTAGGCCCAAATGATACCGCAGGCCTCAGCCCCAAAGTAATTAAACGACAGCGGTTAAGCTGAAAATTTTGACTCTCTGCTTCTTTGAAAAGAAACAGAGACGCAGCGCGCAGGCAACCCTCCAATTTCCACTCCGGCTCCGAGGTGAAGAACAGTAGAACACAACATGTCGACGATTCGATTATTTACTTGGTGATCATCTTAAAGGAGATTGAAACCGTAAAAAGTTTTTAATTCAGCAGAAATTGGAAGAACGAAATAGAAAAAAAAATGAACAAGTCGCCGTTGCCATTGCAAAATCTTAGCGGCAAAGAGAAGCAGCGGAAATGCGGGAAAGAAGCTTTGGTTAAGATCTTGAGATGGCATTTTGGCCATTCAGATTTCAGAGGCAAACAGTTGGAAGCCATTGAGGCCGTTTTATCAGGTATTGCTAAATGAAAATTTCATCATCAAAGCTCATTTTTAGTTTTTTTTTCTTTAATTAATTTCTTATTTTACAGGAAGAGATTGTTTTTGTCTGATGCCGACTGGAGGAGGAAAATCAATGTGTTATCAAATCCCTGCGCTTGCTAAAACGGGAATTGTGCTCGTCGTTTCTCCATTGATAGGTCCATGAGTTTCTTCTATTTGATTTTTTTGTTTTGTTTACGTATTCAAGGAATTTTAACTTGCAAAACTCTTCTTTTTCCCATTTTCTTTCAAATTGGAAGGATATCGCTGTTGACTGGTCCGTTTGTTACTCCAATTCAATTTACAGCTTTGATGGTTAGTATGCTGCAGCTTTCTTCCAATGTATATAATTTTTTTCTCCTATGCATTTTTGAAGTTTTCGAAATTATTTGCTCATTAGGAAAACCAAGTCATGGCATTGAAGGAGAAAGGAATTGCTGCTGAATTTCTCTCCTCAACTCAAACATCACAGGTCAAAAATAAGGTACTTTAAGTGATAGTATGCTGAATTAAAGCCTTTGGGGATTATTTTATGCCTTAACAGCAACTTTCTGGTTCCGTTCTTTGCAATGGCTAGTTGAAATTGGCATGTTATTAAGTCCCTTTTTCATATTTCTGAAATTTAATGTTTTTGTTGTGATCATCAGATTCATGAAGATCTTAACTCTGGACAACCATCTTTACGCTTGCTTTATGTGACACCAGAGTTGATTGCTACTCCAGGGTTTATGTCAAAGCTGACAAAGATTCATGGCAGAGGATTGTTAAATCTCATTGCTGTTGATGAGGTGTGAACTGATGTTGACTATTTGAGTATAATGTATGAAATTTGGAGATTTTAAACAATACACTTAAGCCTTTGTGTATAATTTTACATCTTTTGTGAAAATTTCAGGCACATTGCATCTCATCTTGGGGCCATGATTTTAGGTTTGTAATCACTCCTACTCTGATCCGGATTGATTCCTTTCTTTCAACCAGAGGAGAAAAAAAAAAAAGCAAAGAAATCAGACCTTTTTCTTATTTTCTATTAAATCTTTCTTAACTGTCAAATTACTATATATGAACATTTAATCTTGAGCCTAAATTTATGGTGTTACTTTTCATCTGTAGGCTATGTGCTTGACATGTTCATCTGTTCTCTTTTACTTTTAATATGTAGTGTACGTATATGTTGTTTCTATATGTGAAGCTTCCTGATTTATTTGCTCTGTTCCTTTATTTGTCTATTATAGGCCTAGCTACCGTAAGCTTTCATCTTTGAGGAGCCATCTACCAGATGTACCAATATTGGCTTTAACTGCCACTGCTGCTCCTAAGTGAGTATGGTTGCCTATTTGCCTTCTTAACAGAAAATTCATGTTCCCATGGTCCAGGAGATGTTTTTTTCATGAATTGCATGGCAAAATACTTTACCAATTAAGATTTCTTGGTCTTTCTTTTGTTTTGCAGAGTACAGAAGGATGTGATAAGTTCCTTAAACTTGCAAAATCCTTTAGTCCTTAAATCATCTTTCAACCGTCCAAATATATATTATGAAGGTACGTAATAAGCTTTGACTTGATGATGCCAATGATGAATACCAGGCTTTAAGTCCCATTTTTTACCCTGCACAAATTTGCTGGTTTTGTATATGTTTGATATACTAAAATACTATTTATCCTGAAATAGAGAATCCTACACAATTCTTCTGTATCTAAGAACATTTCTCCAAAATGCAGTTCGATATAAAGATCTTCTGGATGATGCTTATGCTGACTTGTGTACTGTGCTGAAATCTGCTGGCGATGTCTGTGGGATTGTTTACTGCCTTGAACGGGCAACTTGTGATGACTTGTCCTCTCATCTTTCCAGAAATGGAATTTCCTGCGCCAGTAACTGAAAATTCTTTCTTCTCCAAATTTCATTGTTGACCTATACTATATGATTTACATTTACTCTTTTGTTTCCCTTACAGCGTATCACGCAGGGTTAGAAAATAAATTGAGGAGTTCTGTTTTAGATGATTGGATTTCTTCCAAGATACAGGTTGTGGTGGCCACAGTAGCTTTTGGGTATGATTAACCTTAAAAATAATTGAATATTGCTTGTTCACTCTATGGTTGTATGCCTTTCTTTTCACATTTTCTTATTGCCTTCGCCTTGCAACTTACCTGAGATTGTGATGAATTTCTTCTTTTCTTTTTATATTATACTTGGAGCTGCCTGGAGATGTGTATGATTATTTACCTAGTGGTGTTCTTTTAGAATGGTAAGCCAATAGATTACTAATCATTCCGTTGGACAATCTTAGTTGTTTACGTGGACAGGTTTTAGATATTGATTAGTGTCATAGACCACTGATTTATTGTGTCAATATCTCTAGGGCATAGACAGAAAGGATGTCAGAATAGTTTGCCACTTTAATATCCCAAAGTCAATGGAAGCCTTCTATCAAGAGTCTGGTAGAGCTGGTCGTGACCAATTGCCTTCTAGAAGCTTGTTATACTACGGAATTGATGATCGTAAGAAAATGGTTAGTCATTTGTTTAAACAATATCATTGCTCTCAGTTTGCATGTTTTAACATTTTAACTAGAATTTATATAGGAGTATTTATTTATTATCATATTTGACTACTTGACAGGAATTTATTCTTAGCAGTGCTGAGAGCAGGAAAATGCAATCATCAAATTCACAAGATGTGCTGTCTAAAAAGTCAGTGTCTGACTTTAAGCTGGTCAGTGGAAGTTTGATAGTACAATGTATTCTCTCCTTGCTCCTGATGTTTCATGAAATTGAAGTGCATACAACTTGCAGATGGTTGAATATTGCGAGGGTTCTGGATGCCGCAGGAAAAAGATTCTCGAGAGCTTTGGGGAACAGGTAATGAAGTCTCTGGTAAAGCATGTTTATGTATGTGGTAGTAGATGACTTTTCCCACATCAATATTGATGCAAAAATACTTATTTGCATTGCTAAAAAAGGTATCTCCATCCCTGTGTAAAAAGTCATGTGATGCCTGCAAACATCCAAATCTCGTCAGCAAATATCTGGAGGAGCTCCAAACTGCTTGCTCTGTTCGCCAGAGAAATGGTTTTTCAAGAATTTTAATAAGCAGGTAGATGCTTATCTCCTTGCTTCAAAGAAAGGATACATCACATTCTATTGCATCAATTATGCTGAAGAATCAATTGTTAAAATCTTTTTTCTTCATTCACCTTAATTTGAGCATGATGCACCATTGATTTCTAAATTAACTCATTTATAACTCTTGTGATATGGGCAAAGCTTAGCAACTTTTGTGGATTAAAATTGGCATTATGATTTATGAATATAGAGTTAACTTTTCTGAAGTGTTGATATTCACTCAGAATCTTATGTATGCATATATTCATAATTCAGCTCAACAGATGTCATTGATAAAGATGTACAGTTTTCGGAATTCTGGAATCGTGATGATGAAGCAAGTTGCTCTGAGGAAGATATATCTGATTCTGACGGTAAATGAGCATGGCACAAATATCAGGATTAGTTTGGTAGGCCCTTGTTCCTCCTGAAAAGGGACAAAAACAGGGGGCAAGTTTTATTATCGTTTACATGTTTAATCTCTTATTTTCCAGATGGATTTGATCTTGCGAAGAGCGTATCGAGGTCTAAATTTTCAAAAAAAACAGGCATAAATGAGAGGATTGAGTTCTTGCAGCGTGCAGAAGAGAACTATTATCAGAATAAAGCACCTGAAAAACAGGTTTTTCTCTGCATGCCTTTTGTCTGGTCATATGTACAACATGATTTTTCTTAGAAACTTAATTGCCTCTTCTTTTACCTGCTCATTTTCATTCTGTGCAGGCCAATAAACCTGACAAAAACGTCATATCCGAAATGCTAAGAGAATCGAGCAAGCAAAGATTATTAGATGCCCTGAAGCAGGCCCATCAACGGCTTGGTGACTTGAAGTATGTTTGACTTTTTGATGTGCATGTAATAATTGCCCTTACGCTTCTAAAACACAATGAATGGAACAACGCTAGTAGCGGTTCCCTTGGAATTGCATTGCATCAACATCTTGTTTCTTTGAATGAAATCAAGTAATCAAGTATGGTAGATCCTCATATTTTGAATTCTGCTTGCAGGGTTGATGTTGAAGCAGCCTCTAATTTCCTTGAAAGTGAGTGCTTTAAGAAATATGGGAAGAGCGGGAAATCATTTTATTATTCACAGGTTGCAAGTACTGTGAGGTGGCTATCCACCACAAGCTCTGCCGATATAGCAAATCGGGTTGGTACCAATACCACTTCCCCTTCAGAGAACATCACGTCCAGGAAAGAAGAAGCTCCTTTACCTGTGTCGGCTATACTTGATCAGAGAGAAGAAGGGATTATTGGTGAAGAATACTGTGGCAACACTGAGTTAGAGACTTCGGTAAGTGCTTTGCCTATGCAAAGTCCTTCCCCAGGTACTAAGCTGCCCCCAATTCCATCATTTTCGCAGTTTGTCAACAGCAAAAAGGGAAAACAGACTCAAACAAATGCATCAGAGAAGCATTCACCTGATAAAAATATGAAGAGAATGAAGTTGCAGTAGGTTGAGTGTCCAACATTTTCTTTTCAGTTGGTTCTATTTTGTTCAGTTTGGCAAGTCCCACAGACATTGCTAGTTTGCTTAATTGGTAATTATTGATTCAAGAGATGTTAGTGACTTGTTGGGAAGCGTTGACCGTTACTTCCGTCCACAACCACAACAATGGAGATGCAATGAGCAGGAGCTCTCCCCCTCCCCCAGGCCCCAGGGGCCAGGAGGCAGGTAGCATGAGCCCCAGTCCAAACCATATAAAAATGTGAAAGTGAAACCATCAAAGCACACAGATTGATAATGCTGTATATACGTACGAGTTTCATGTTCATATATGAACAAAACCCAAAATATTTTTTTGTTGTAGGAGTAGGCCCGTCCATTGCTTTGCACCCAAACCAAAAGGAAGCAAAAAATGTAAATAACTTGCTGGATGTGGACCCTAAAATAAAATGATTGAAGAGCTGGACCTGACTGCAGACGATACTATACGGACTTGAAAAGAACATAGGAAGCTTCTCTCAGTATTCCTTTTTTGAGGTAGGTCGTTGGTGGTTAGGAACTAGGAACAATTAAATCATTCAATTTGCAGTGCATTCATACCATACGGTCTCATTCTCTGCTATTTTCATTTTCTCCTCTTGGCTCTTGTGATTGTTGAGAGAAATTCAAACTCTTATAGATTTCATTTCAAATGATAAAAATGATGCTTGTTAACACCCTTTTTACACAAGCTCAACATCAGACTTAGAAGGGCCTGATAATCCATTTTGAGATTCCACATCTAACTATTTTCCACATACAGACAAGCAACTTGTTCATTACACAAGGAAAAACCTCCCAATTTCTTCCTTCCCCCCATTCTTTAGCCACTCAGCATTAAAGCTTTATAGCATTCACGCTGGGGACTCCACCTCCTTTTTACAGATATATTCACAAGCTTAAAAGGCTAAAATGAATCCAAAAATCAAATAGTACTAGATTTGATGATATATGTATGATGACTACGAGATGCACCTCATGGAGTAGAGGGAGACAGGTGATGACTCAACGGCGGGTGCACCGTAGACTCTAGGATGATCACTCTCCAATCCATAGTCCATCATCGGACGGTACTCCAAGTCCTCATCATGGTCATGCACGAATTCAGGAATCTCAATCTCGTTCCTCCTCACCTGCTCCCATAGATAATCCAACCTGTTCACGTATCTCAGTTTCCCGTACAACCTACCACACACGAACCCCCGCTCACGTTAGCATTCATTACAAAAACCGCTAAAATGCGCCTAACACGTTTTCTCTTTCCCTTCCCGTTAGGCCGTTACAGCGTTACTTTAAACAAAAAAAAAAAAGTCGAATAATTTACTATGAGAAATATGGTGATGATTATTACCCTCCGCTGAAAAGAAGGCGGCCAAAGGTGGCAAGGAAGAGGCGAGCCTGGAGACCCGGGTGTACAAAGTAAACGGCTTGGAGATTATCCTTGACGTTGGTGGGGATGGCGTCGTAGATTGATCGGAGGGCAGAGATTCCGGGAAAGTTCTCGCTCCTCTGGACTCCCGTGTGCACGTAGACCACCGAAAACCGCTTCTTTCCAAGCCTTGGAAATATATGCTCCTCCAAATATTTGTTCAAAACGTCAACGCTCAGAAGCCGAGCTGATCAACCAACACACAAACTCTTAGAAAAACAGAAACAGGAAAATTGAAAGAAAGAAAGTCAGAGGGAGGTGATCAGATATATATATATACCAGGGAAGAACTTTCCGATAATGCGAAGAATCTTGTGGCCGCGTTTATCTTTGCCATGGATCTTGAAAATGTCGAGTTTCTGGATGAGTTGTTCTTGATCAGACTCGGAAATCTGAGATGACATTTTTTAGTCTTACTTTAGTTTTTGAGGAAAAGAGAGAGAAAAGGAAAAACGATGTATATATTCAGTTAGAAGCAGTTTTGGTGTAGGCAAGAAGAAGAAGAAGAAAGAGTGACATATAAAAGGAGGGAAATTATTAATATTAACACAGGGAAAGCAAAGACAAGTTGATTAGGATAGCGGAAAGAAGAAGTGATTTCGGCTTTTATGTGGAAAACGGTGGGAGAGCAAAGTCATGCTCTCCGTCTTATGTGTTACTGTTAGAGAGAGAGCTTAAAAAAAAACAGAGCATATTCCTAAGCATCTTCTCCTGACTCCCTCTCCCCTTTATTTTCTCATCTGCCTCTGTCTTTGTCTCTGCTGGGTCCCCCCTTTGGAGTTTCGTGCTCCTTTTTTTCTTGATTCCATCTTCAACCGTTGATCTCCTTTTTATCAGAGGTCAAGAAGATCTAAGCCATCCACTTTTAACTGTGATTCTCCCCTTCCCCTTTGCTTCTTCTTCTTTCTTTTTATCTATTTTTTTGGGTCCCATTCCCATAAAAAGTGCTATGCTAGTGGTAGAGGTAGATTTAAATATTTCAAGTTTATCATATGATATACAAGGAAAATTAAATGAGAGATTCTCCACAACTATGTTATGTAGTACATAATCCAATACAAGTATGCGACAAATTTTGTAGCGGAGCTTGCAACAATTCAAGATATTTTACATTAATACTACTTAATAATAAGACGGCATTTTAATATATTTTAACTTTTTCTCTTGACCATAGGCAAAAGAAAACTTATTAAAAAAGAGAAACTCGAGTTTCATTTGATAACTATTGTTTGTTCTTTTGTTTGTTGAAATTTCTTTATCTTTAAACCGACACATTAGTCAGCTTAAACTCTATTAGAACATGGAGTTGTTGCCTATTCAACTATGGACTTAGCGTAATGACAATTTTAGTAATTAATTTAACAGCAAATTAATATAGTATATCTAATCTACAAAGAAGATACATGATCTTATGCTTAATCGATTACTTCGAATCCTTAATTACTTTTTAATTGCTAATGGACTTTGGACTGTGGAATCAGGATAAGATATTTTAGGCTTTGTTTAATCTCTTCTCCTCATAGTTGAGCATTTTGATAGGATTCCACGTCGTACACGTGGCCATCAAGTGAATTGGGGTGGGTGTGGGGGATTTTCTCCAATTTTCAGTAAAATGATGAAATGATGGATTGATGTGGATGGGGCACTCCCTTCTTCCTGGCCCACAGAGCCCAAATTGAGCAAGTGTACTATATTTAACAAAAGGGCCCACAATCCTATCTAATTCTTGAACTTAAATAAACGCCCGGCCCACATCTTTCCAACAATTATACCACCCATTCAAAGTTGGCTTAATTAGTAGTATTAAAATTTTAATAATAATGGCATTGATTTGATAAACCAATCTCATCTTATATAATTTATAATATGTATGCATGATGTAAATGAAGTGATCAATGATGTGTGGGTGGGCTTAGATAGATAACTAAATGGAATGGGTAATGAAAAACTGAGCAACATTTAGCACTTGAGCCTTGATTTTTAGCCCAGGCCCAAAGGACTAATTAGACTTCCAACTTCCAAGTTTACAATTACACACGACCTACAGCTCTCGTTTCTTTCTTCTTCTCTTCACGCCAAGTCTTACTGCTACCGCCGGACTTCATTCACCGGTGACTGCTGAGTATAACAGGCTCCCGAGGTCGCTTGCACCTCGCCTCAGCCTCAGCATCAGCATCAGCACCAGCACCAGCTCCTCTCTCTCTTTCCTCCAAACACCGTAATTAAGTCTCACCATTGCTGCAACTCACAAGCTCCCATCGGGCTACTCTCGCAACGGTACTCCCTTCACCTAAATATTCCTACTCACCCTTCAGATTTCCAAACAAACTTAAAACCCCCGAAATTTTGTTCAGTACAAGACCCGTGGGTTTTATAAAGTTGTCCCTTTTTTTTTATAAGTTATCAATAACGAGGAATTTTAATTTTGCTAGTTTATTTGCTTATTCAATTTCTTATTCTATGATTTTATTGTGATCGCATCTATATATAGTTTCGTTGGATGTATATATTTTTCTGAGCTAGGAATGCTATTGAAAAACCTCAAAGATTATTTGGTAAAGTGATCAATAATTAAGCTGAAGCCTTTTGCGTTGAGTTCTCAATTAGAGAAGCAGGCCTTTTTTGTTTAGGCTTTTGAAAACCTTGGAATAACAGTTAGTACAGTATCAAATATTCTGTAATCAGTTGTTCTTTGGGGCCGTCTAATTACAGATTACTGCTCCTTTAGCTTCTAATTGCATTTTGGTCTTTGGCTTTCAAAAAGAAGAAGAAAAAGTGTTTAGGTTGTCTTTGGCTGCAAGTATAGGCTTATAGTTTTCTTTTTGTAAAGAAATAAAGGTATCCATAGGATTGCTTAAAGTCTTGATATTCTTGACTTGTAGTTTCCCTCGCCTTCTCTAATACTTTCCAAGCTGAGGCATAAATCTTTCTAATTTTATTGACATTGCCTTTATCTAAGACTTTTGTGAGCAAACTAAACTTAGTTTTCTTCATGCCATGACCTAAATTTCAGATAGAAACTCTTAAAGACATAGCAATTATTGGTTCTTGAGTTTTGCATATAGGGAGTGATTGGATTAGAATTTTCAAATAGTTTGAGTGAAGAGTCGGTAGGTAATGTCATTTTGTTCTTTCCAACTTCCATAGATGTTTCTTATCTTTTGAACCATGTTCTTTGCCTAGGCTGTCTTTTCTTCTTATCCTAATTTTCTAGAATTACTCTTTTTCACCCCTTTCAAGGATTATGTTTTCAATGGGAATTTGTGAGACAACATTTAAAATATACTCCTAAAAATTCTTTTTCCTTTTCCTTTTTGTGCCATGGCCTGTTAGTAATTATGTTAAATGAGATTGGACTTGTAATACTTTTCTTTTTACGTATGCACTTTAGTTCCTTGGATGTTGATATACTGTTGGGTACTTTTGTGATCTTGTTTTCTCTCTATCAAACAAGGGGAGCAAGTCAGTGAAGGTTTTCTTTATTCAGAAATTTTCCATTCATTAAAATCAGTAAGCCCCTTGAACTTTCTATTTTAAATCTTAAATGCCGTGCTTGTAGTTTAATACCTATTATTGCTTACTGCTATTGTTAGTTTCGCTTAAACTTTCTTCACCTTAGGGTGCATTTGCATGTAAGTTCCAAATATTTTGGAAAGGCTTATTTTGTGGGAGGTATTAGAGTTACTTTTAATTTCTCTCAAATGCTTGTTAAGAATTAAAATTTACGATCTTTCTCAAATCTCAGGCACTATTCCTGCAGAACAAATTACCACCAGTGTTTGATGTGTTTTTTTTATTGGATGGTTCAACCAGATGAGTTACTGGTCTAACCCAAGTAGGCTAAAAACCTTGTTGAGAAAAGCCCGCACTTTGGTAGGCCTTGCAACCACTTCTGCTGCAGCTACCATTACAACTGCAGAATCCTTTTCCAGCTCTGCCTCTTCAGCCATGGAATCCCCTCTCAGGACAAAGGTTTGCATCATTGGAAGCGGCCCTGCCGCCCACACCGCTGCCATCTACACCGCCCGTGCAGAGCTGAAGCCCATTCTCTTCGAGGGCTGGATGGCCAACGACATTGCCCCTGGTGGGCAGCTGACCACCACATCAGATGTGGAAAACTTCCCTGGATTCCCAGATGGCATCCTTGGCATGGAGCTTATGGACCGCTGTCGCAATCAATCTCTCCGCTTTGGCACCACAATCTTCACTGAAACTGTCAACAAGGTTGACCTGTCTTCGCGTCCATTCAAGATAACCACTGATGCAAAAACTGTATTGGCTGACTCAGTGATTGTGGCCACAGGGGCCGTAGCAAAGCGGCTGAATTTCCCAGGGTCAGGTGATGCGCCAGGGGGCTTTTGGAACAGAGGAATCTCGGCTTGCGCGGTGTGTGATGGAGCTGCCCCGATTTTCAGGAACAAGCCTCTGGCAGTGATTGGTGGGGGTGACTCTGCCATGGAGGAATCCACCTTCCTCACCAAATACGCTTCTAAGGTGTATATTATTCATCGGAGAGATACATTTAGAGCATCCAAGATCATGCAGAGCAGGGCTGTTTCGAACCCTAAGATAGAGGTGATATGGAATTCGGTGGTGGTGGAGGCGTATGGGGATGGGGAAAGAGGGGTTTTGGGAGGACTCAAGGTGAAGAACCTGCTCACTGGGGAGGTTTCTGATTTGAAAGTTTCTGGTTTGTTCTTTGCCATTGGGCATGAGCCTGCTACCAAGTTCTTGGATAAACAGCTTGAGCTTGATTCAGATGGCTACATTCTCACTAAGCCAGGTACAACTCAGACCAGCGTGCGTGGTGTTTTTGCTGCTGGAGATGTCCAGGATAAGAAGTACAGGCAAGCTGTAACTGCTGCTGGCACTGGTTAGTGTTTTATATCTTTTCCATTCAAATAGTAATTGTCTTCCATGTTCTCTTTATTGTGATTGAGGCAAACTTTGCTGACATGATATGACATATCATAAGAGCAGAAGCAGACACTGGACTGGAGACTTGGAAATTTAATTGTGACTTTATACGTAATAATAAGATCTAAAATAAATTAAGTTGTTTTTTGGTCCATCTTTAGATTAATTTCCTTTCCTTTTCGCTTGGAACATATGAGAAAATTAGAAAACGTTTGCTTGTAGGGGAGAGACCAACCTCCTAGGAACTCTTCAATGAACTTTTGGACTCTTCAATGAACTCCTAGGAAAAATGACCTCTTTCCTGTGCATGCACCAAGCTGCAAGAGCAAGGTTGATTTTGAAAAGGGAACAAGCTGCAGAATATAAACTGGCTTATAAAAATACTTTTGCTGGCACATGTATAGAAAACTCAGGCCAATCTGTAATCGTTCTGTTTGTATACTTTCCATATATTGAAAGCTGGAATGCATTTCCGTTTGAATGTAGATCACATCATATTTGTTGCAGCATTGAGTGCTTTTCCTAAACCCATCTAGCTGACAATAAATTTGTTTGTTTTACAACTATGCAGGATGCATGGCAGCGTTGGAGGCTGAACATTACTTGCAAGAAATTGGATCCGAAGAGGGCAAGAGCGATTGATAGTGATGTCCAGGGATTGAAAATCTGCTTTGTATAAAAGCAACTTCTTTTCTGGATTTAAATTAGAATTGGCATTGTTATTGATATTATATTATCTGATTCAATAGAAGGTTGGCAACATGTTATTTTTTCTAACGCGTAAAGAATGCAATTACCAAAGAGAGAGATGAGTGCATGTTTTTATAATCGTGGTCTGGGTTGGCTAGAGGATTTTTGCAACTTTCAGTGAGCTACTAACTAGGGCTTATGGAGAAGTACCAAAAAAGGGCATATTGAGATTGGATTTGCAAAATCGTCGTCAACTTCCTGCTGTTACTGAAGATGATAGTATTTGCAGACAAAGAGATAGAAAGTACAGAATCTGACATTAAGGGCAGTAATGGGCGGACGTCCCATAGCAAGAAGAGAAAAATGAGAATCAACAACATCCGGAACATTTTGGCTAAAAAAAGAAAAAGAACATGCGGAACAAGGGTTACATTGGGCCGTTAAGAATCCCAAACGACTATTGGTTCAAGTCCACGATACGAATAAGCCATTTATATTTCTTGCTATAAGGTATTAAAGTCCAAGATGTAAAACTCGAATAGGAACAATAGATTCATTGAATTTTAAAGACGAAACAAGAAGGAAGAAAATAATTCCTCAAAACAAAAAAAAAAGAAGGAAAAATGAGTTGTTTCTAAGGGGAGGGAGATTTGGAGTACTAGAATTGTGGTCTATTGTTGGAAATGGATGTTAGAGTATGATGATCCATTGACCATGTTCATATTTGGTGTGAGCCTATGAGATGAGAGGATATGAAGGAGAATCAGAGATGAGATAAAACCACGTGTACAAAGGATGAGCCGGACATTGAGAAATGTGTATAAAAATAAATCCTGTAGACATCTATTTTTGTCCTTATATCCTTTAATTAGATAAAGGGTGATGATTTCTTTTGGTCGGGTGCTGCATTGGTGCATGATGTATTGGCCATGGTGTCGCAATTTGAAGATGTTTCTTTTTCCTTTGTTAGAAGAGAGGCAAATATTTTAGCGCATAATTTAGCAAAATCAGAATGTAGGTTGGATGCTCAAAGGCTTTGGGATGGATATTTACCTTCCCATATTTATAATCCTTCACCTCCATAAATAAAATTCTGGATTTTAATTTTTTTTTTAAAAAAGTATATTTGCTTAGATTTGTGCATTTTACAATCATTTAGATCATTTTCTAATTCACTATTGGCGTTTAGTATAATTCATTAGTATAACATCAGGATATTAGTTATAATTTGCTTTTAAACTAATTGCATTCCAAAAATCCAAAAAATAAATAAAATAAAAAAACTACAAAAATAATTTATAATTTCTCATTTATTCATTTACATTTCATCCTTCATGTTTTAGATTGCATATTTCCCAAAAAAAAAATGATGAAAATTAGAAAATACAAAAAGGAGGGGGATTTTCTTGAATAACATGGTTTCTTTATTCGCTCCAAATTAGCCCACTTCCTTTGTTAGACTAGTGGAGACTCTTCTTCAAGGTAGTTATCATGATTAGCAAGCATCATTACAGTGCCCGTGCTACTTGCCTTCATTACGGTACCTGCAAAAGAGAATTCACATGCTCATTCCTTTACTTTCAAATCAAGATGGAGTTTGTAGAGCCAATATGCACATACATATCACAAGGCTTCCATATGAAGTAGCATGCAATCGAAATGGGTAATGACAGTTTGCAACCAAAGACAACAAATGAAATACAAGTGATAACAACAAGGAAATTAATAAATAATGAGAACAAGGTCACTCACATACCGAAACAGAATTGGTAGGCCGAAGATTGGGCAAATTCAGAAGATAGTATGTGATCAATACTAGAGACATTGCAGCCAAGCAAGGTCCAAAACAGTTGAGCTCGCAAGGGTTGCAAAGCAAAGTAAACAGTTCAGAGAAGAGCAAGAATTTAGCAACAATAGGCTAAAAACATATAGGGGCAGCAAGCATTTCAAGGGCAAGTAAATACAAACACCAACTTCAATTGGAAAGACAAGATAGAAACAGCAAAGTCAGGGCATTTTATCATTGAATTCATCATGGCAGCAAAAGAGTAAAAGCATCAAGCAGATTGAGGAGAGTAAGCAGAGTCATACAAATTAACTAGTATACTCATACTACTTTACTGAATTATTATGACATTAAGAAAATCTGGAATAGAATCATTACCAACAAACATCATAACAGATATCGTATTTTACAAGTTACAACCAAAGTCTGAAATAGGGAGTTTCCCTACTTAAAATTGATCTCCTGTAACTTTTTAATTAAAAAAAAAGTCTTCATTACAAATCAAAAAGTCTAGATATCTTCATTTGCTTAACCCCTGTGAAAACTTTAAAAAAACTCAATCAAGTCTATCAGATATCGTATCTTACAAGTTAACCAAAGTCTGAAATAGGGAGTTTCCCTACTTATAATTGATCTCCTGTAACTTTTCTATCAAAAAAAGTCTTCATTACAAATCAAAAAGTCTAGATATCTTCCTTTGTTTAACCCCTGTGAAAACTTTAAAAAGTCTCAAGTAACATCATTAAAAATGAAAATCAAGTCTAAATATCTTCATTTGTTCAGCCCGTGTGGAAATTTAAGCTTGGTATAAACATAAGAAACCTGCAATCAGAATTCAAAATAATAATTACATTCTAAAATCATCTTAATATACTGAACAAAATCAAATATCTAAAATCAAGGCTGAACAAACATTCTTGAAGAAATCATCTCAATACTTGTGGAAAATATCAACAAACATTTGTTCAAATTGTGGATCCCTATACAGTTCACAAGTGATATTCATAACAAAGTCTTTAAGCTGAGGTACACTTCTCAGGATGGTTGCAAAGCTACGACAGAACATTTTAGCATCTTCCCCATAGTTCATTTTTTTGTAAACATGGGCAAACAGGTTCCTTAGATAGTCAATCCAACTCTCAAAATCATCGTTCTAGTTCTTGTTACCAACTTACATTTTCTTCATTTTACTAGGATAAGTATAAGTCTTGAGAAATAAATGTCTATATGGTCCAGGTTTCAAAAAATAGAGAATACTAATATGTCGTCACCATGGTGTCCTCCACAGGTAAAGAATGGCAATGATTTAGGATTTGTGTCATCTCTCCCTCCGATACACAACGTCTCACCATCCCATTGGCACAACGCCTAAACAAGAAGGGCTCATCCCACATATAATACTTGAGTTCCATAAATAATTTCTTTCTTTGATGATAGTTGAGATCATGGGGCACAATGTTGGACACTAAATAGTTGACAATGTTAGATTCATTGAATTTTAAAGACGAAACAAAGAAAGGAAGAAAATAATTCCTCAAAACAAACAAAAGAAAAAGAAGGAAAGATGAGTTGTTTCTAAGGGAAGGGAGATTTGGAATACTAGAACCGTGGTTGGAAATCTATAACATATATTAAAGTTGAAAATGAAATTAACCTTTTGTCTGTTAGAGTGATAATAACCCACATTGTGCCTTATATACATGAAAGGCCTCTCCACCTATTGCCAATTGGTTTTAGGTTGGATGCTTGACATTGGACTTATTGATCAAAAAGTCCCATGAACTTACACAAAACGGCCAAATAAGCCCCTGAACTCTAATTGCAGCCAAACTAAGCCCCTAAACTCTTTAACGAAGGCCAAAAAAAGCCCTTTTCAGACGGCTAAATGCTGAAATAAGGACTAAATATTTCAAGATTTTCTCAAATAAGGATCAATACATAATTCCAACAAATTAAAAAACATGCTTAGCAAATTTTTACAAATTAGGGAATTCTTAAATGAAAACCAATGCTTCTCATGCGTACACGTTAAATTTGATAGAAAAATGATATTATCATGTTAATTAAAAATAAAACCCTATTAATCAAAATAAATTCATTAAACGTAATATGATATAAAATTATAGTGTGCTTTTTAGTTTATATATATCTCACACACTAGTATTAATTTATATTGTATCGAATTTGTAAAAAAAATCAAGTATTTATTTGAATTTGTTGAAAATGTGTATTTTGATCCTTATTTGAGAAAAAACTTGAAATGTTTAGTCCTTATTTTAGCATTTAGCCATCAGAAAAGGGCTTATTTGGCCTTTTTAAAGAGTTCAGGGGCTTATTTGACCGTTTTGTGTAAGTTCAGGGGCCTTTTTGAGCAATAAGCCCTCGACATTGTCCAGCTATAAGATGCACCACATTCATCCAAGAACAAATTGTTAGGGGGTATTTTCGTACTTTCATACTCGGTTGTTTCGCTATTTAGGTTGATAGCCAAGGGTGTTTTGGGAACTTTGATTAAAAGTTACTATTGGTGGATCTCACTCTCAATAAACTGATCTTTTTTTGCTGGAATATTTAACAAATGTTTCCTATACTCTTATACTTTATGCTATTTAATCCCTCACAAATTCTGGGTTGGACGATTTAACATTTCGGGTTTAATTCTTTTATTTTTGTTTTGTTTGTCCGATCAAGCTGATTCAAGTGTCTATTTAAAGGTAATTTAATGGTCTACAACTTTCATTAAATACTTAAAAGTCAATTTTAATGTTTTGATTATAAAAAATACTTCTGAAATTTTGTGGTCTCGATTATCAATCTATCTAATATTGTATAATTTTCGATCCACTTGTCCGATTGAGGTTGTTCAAGTGTCGTTTAAAAGGTTATTGTGTGATCTACAACTTTCATTAAGGGCCTGAAACCTGAATTTGATTAATGAGTTTCGTGGAGGGTTCAAGAGGGAATTTTTATGTTTGGTCTCCATAAACAAATATTTTTGGCTAATTGCTCAATTAAGAGCCTAACGTTTGCCAAAATGCTCAAATAAGGGTCCGATCTTTTAATTTGGCCAAATAAAGACCTAACGTTATCTAAAATCTTCAAATAAGGGTCTGATCTTTTAATTTGGCCAAATAAGGGCCTAACGTTATCGAAAATGCTCAAATAAGGGTCTGGCGTCAGTTTGGTTTACGCGTGAGAATTTTCGATGCCAGGCCCTTATTTGAGCATTTTGGCAAACGTTAGACCCTTATTTGGCCAAATTAAAAGATCGGGCTCTTATTTGAGCATTTTGGCAAACATCAGTCCCTTATTTGGCCAAATTAAAAGATCATGCCCTCGTTTAAGCATTTTGGCAAACATTAGGCCCTTATTTGAGCAATTAGCCAAAAGTTTTTTCCTGGATTATTTATCAAATGATTCTCATACTTTTATACTTTATGCTATCTAATCTTTTACAATTATGGGTTGGACGATTTAATGTTTCGGCTTTTATTTATTTATTTTTGTTCTATTTGTCCGATTAAAGTGTTTTAAGTGTCTATTAAAATGTGATTTCATGATCTACAACTTTCATGAAGAACTCAGAAGCCAATTTTAATATTTAGATTCTAAACAATGCTTCCAAAATTTTGTGGTTTCGATTGTCGCTCTATTTTTGTATAATTTTCGGTCTATTTGTCCGATTGAGATTGTTTAAGTGTCGGTTAATTACAATTATTTAATCAAATTATATATGTCATATGTTATATTACATGAGTGAAGGTCCAAAAAACTCAATTTAGTGATGAATTTAATTATTGATTTCGCTGAATTATGGTTAAGTTAATTTGGTTGGTGTTGATTATATTCATATTAATTTTGCTGTTAATGTTAATCAAGGTAGTTTTATTTATTGCACCTGAGTTGTTAGCTCAACTAGTGAGTACACCCGTGCCTGGCCCGTGAGGTCCTGGGTTCAAATCCCACGGGACGTGGGTTTAATAGTTTGTTTATTTATTTGTTTGTTTAGTTTGTAATATATTTAAGGCTATTTCTTAGTTTGTATTGGATTCTCATTAGATATTTGAGCATATAAGGAATTATTTTGATTGTAATGAGATTTCAATGTACCTCTCAAAAAAAGGTAGTTTTATTTATTTGTAGCTAAAAAAAAATTTTCTTTTGTCCAGCAATATTTTTTCTTTTGTCCAAACTCCCCATGTAATATAAGAATGTGCTAAAATTCTATTTTCTGTCAAGTGTGATCTCAGTCTCCCAACTTACTACAAATAATCACTTAAAAAAACACCAACAACTAAATATTTTACTTATATCTTTTTTATACTTCCGATGTTTATATCCTATAAAAAAAACTATAAAATGAATCGATTATAAAGATAAAAAAAATAAATATAAAAAAATTATTATAAAAAAATTATCTAATACTTTGTCCAGTAATATTTTTTCTTTTGTCGAGACTTCTCATGTAATATAAGAATGTGCTAAAGTTCTATTTTCTATCAAGTGTGATCTCAGTCTCCTAACTTACTACAAATAATCACTTAAAAAAACACCAACAACTATATATTTTACTTATATCTTTTTTATACTTCCGATATTTATATGCTATAAAAAAAACTATAAAATGAATCGATTATAAAGATAACTATGCAAAATTAATTATTACTACATATAATACCTATATATGTTTATATCTAAATGTTCCGTCCTTTCACAACCCACTCGCGAATCCTATGGCTAGTGGATATTATTAGTGATGATCCATTGACCATGGTCGTATTTGGTGTGAGCCTATGAGATGAGAGAATATGAAGGAGAATCAGATATTGGGAATTGATGAGATATTACCACGTGTACAAAGGATGAGCCAGACATTGAGAAATGTGCAAAGAGATAAATCCCTCATGTCACCTCTGGCTCTGTTCTGGAAGTTTTATCCATGCAAAACTGCCAGTGTGCCATTGCCAACATGTCAACCCCTTCCTGATTCCTTTGTTTTTATCTTCCTGATTACTCAACCGCTTCAGCTTGCGTGGCTCTCTTTCACCACATAATTTTTCATTAACAAAAGGAAAGGACAATCAACTCTAACCACCATAAACATAAGCATCTCTTCTCCTCTTCTTCTCTTTACATATTATACATAGCAAAATCTGTGTTTCTGCAACAACATATTACATATTTGAGTAATACTTGTACTTTCAATCTTGTGTTTGGGAAAAGTCTTATCTATGGAAGCAGCATCTCTTATTTCTTCTTCTTCTTCTTGCTTCACCCTTCCTTCATCCCTTTCTCATCAAAATCTCAAATCAAGGTCATCCATCCTCAGCTGCTCACTACTTCCCAATTCTCTTCTTTCTCTTTGTTTACATTTCTTTTTGCTCTTCTTTTAGAATCCTTGTAAAACTCAACACATTAGTAATTGGTTTTTCTTTTCTTTTTCAGGGGCCTCTTTTCATCAACTGTAAATCCGGGGAGAAGTAGGATAGCTGTAGCCCGCAGCCGCAAATATTTGAGCTTCTGGTACCGACAAACAAACCATACAAATTAACTACTACTCATACTAGTAATTTACTAAAATTATTATGACATTGATTGATCTCATATCTTTTTTGTTGTATTAATATCTGAAGCCCCAAGGCCACTCTGAGAGGAAATGTGCAGGCAGCCGGAGTTCCCACTTCTGTTCCGGTCAGAGTAGCACATGAGCTTCATCTAGCTGGCCATAAATATTTGGATGTCAGGTATATATATACATATATCTGTCTCTTTTGATTGAATTAATTAAGCAATAGCTTTTGAACAAGGAAATTGAATTATAGAAAAAAAAAATGTTTGTGTGCTAATTTGTGTAGGACCCCTGAAGAATTCAGTGCAGGGCATGTCCCTGGGGCTATTAACATTCCTTACCTGTACAGAGTTGGATCAGGTTACTACCTTCTTTTCTTTCTAGCACACTGGGGAATATTGCACTATATTATATAGCGCTTTGCTTCTAATCTAAAAAGGTTGCCTTTGGTTCGGTAGCAAGTTGCTCGATGTGGTGGCAAGCATAACTTGATGAAATTCTCTTTTCTGGCAGGCAACTGAAGTCGCAATTTCAACTTCCTTTATTCTAAAGATATGTTACTTGTTTTATGCAGGAATGACAAAGAACCCCAATTTTGTGGCCGAAGTATCATCCCATTTTGGAAAATATGATGAAATTATTGTTGTGGGTTCCTCTTCCTAACACTAACACTTGAGATATATTTAATTTGGAATGAATATTTGCAACATGGATCATTTAGATAAGAACACACACACCTGACACCACCTCATTACCCCTTTTTGATGGTCCAAATTCTAATGACATGTAAGATTGCCTGATTGTGCATGCAGGGATGTCAACTTGGGAAAAGGTCTCTAATGGCAGCCACCGAACTTTTAGCCGCTGTAAGCAAATCATGATCCATTTATTGAACTTAGTTCTTAACCAGTCATCATTTCTGTCTATTGAAATAGATATATATAAGCTGATCAATGATCATTGAATTAAATCACTACTTGCTCTCAAACTATATATATCCTGATGCAACTTACATAACAAACACTAGGTGGAAATTAATTGTTCCTTTCCCAAAGCCTTTGAATGAATGAATGAATGACACTTAACACAACAATCTTACACCTTCTCCTAATTTTGGCTTAATTAGTAGTAGTAATTTAGTACACATACAAGCTCATGAAGACAAGTTGATGAATTACAAATGTTTCAGGGGTTTACTGCCATTACGGACATTGCTGGAGGGTATGCCGCCTGGACAGAGACTGGACTTCCAACAGAATGATGGATGATATTGATATATGATACAATAAAGTTTGGAGACCAAATAAAGTTAGGAAAAGATGTCACCACAGATATATACTGGCGAATCTGAAATGTGAATGTCTGGAGAAAAATATGGTTTCTGTTCTTCTGTGTATGGAAAGAAAACATACAAATAATAGATGAGTCATGAGTGGAACTTGTAACTTTGTACATAATAAATCTCATCTTTTCAAATTTCAATTGATATATAAATCACTTGTTGTCGTTAATAAAATGTGTTGATATATATATATGCCCTTTGTTCTTTAACCCAAAAAAAAAGAAGCGTTGATATATATGGGCTTCACTTGAGATTGCTAAGGCAAGCACGTCCACATTATCGAATTCGAACTAGGTTAATTAGGGTTTGCAAAGATGGAGTCTCTGACCAAACAAACCAAAAAATTGTCTCTAGATTCAGAACATAAGGCCGGCGAGCCGGCACTGGGCAATTTATTGGTAGAATCCTTATCAAGGGATGCCTGGAAAGAGTTGTGCGAGGATGTAGTTGTGTGCTTCGCTTATAGCGGAGAGGAAGCATTGAAGATCTTCTTCGCCAATCCAAATAATCTATCGGTCTACCACGTTGTTGATTTCGTGTATGACAGATACGGCCTCGATGCACGCACCGGTATGTATAAGCTTGGTTGCACCCTGGTTGAGTCCAAGATCTATGTGCTCGGCGGCGGCGATTATGTACCCGGCGGCAGCCATGACGAGGTGCGTTCTCCCATCGATGTCCGCTATTGCGATGTGGAAGAATTACTGTCTTCTACTGGATCTTATCCTTATGAATGGAAGCGTGGCCCTAATCTGACTACCCACAAGTATAAGCCTTGGATTTTTTCTCTTGATGGAAGCCTCTATGTGCTTTCTATTGGTCGCAAGTGTTGTAAACCTTTTGAGGTCCTGAGGAAAGGAGCCCTTAAATGGGAATCTCTGGATGTTCCCCCTATTTTCACCAGCGAAGAGATTAGATTCTATGGGTCCTGTCTTTGAAGATGGTAAGAAGATCCTTATTGTTCTAAATCATTCTTATCCTCGCGGGTCTTTGTGGGTATATGATGTCGGATTGAATAAGTGGAAACCTACGAAAGTGGATTCTCCTGATTATACCTTCCCTGTCAACGACCTTGATTTGTTGCACTGCAATCAGTCATTTGTAATCAATGCTTTTGGTCCTTCTGTTCAAAAAGCTATACAAAAACCTCTGGGTTTGATGAATGTTGCGCCCCTAACATGGCTAGTGCTAGAGGAGGAAGCAGGGGAAGCAGTCCTCGGAGTCAGAGGAGAGGCATTTCCTAATAGCTGGCATCTTTTCCCTTTAAGGGGTAAAAAGTTCTGTCTCCTTTCATTATATGGGTATCAATCTGTGGATCCAGATGAGGGGTTGGTTTACAAAAGTTATGTACGATTTGGCACTTTTGATTTGGCTCTACCTCCACCATCAGAGAAGCCATGTCAATACAACATTGAAAACTTGGATATCAAGTTTATTGATATTGCGATCCGCAGGGACCTATTTCTCCTGCCTTATAACATTGTCTCCACTCAAGTGTAATCTACGCTCCCTGCTCCAGTAATTAAAAGAATTTGCTTTTCTCCATTTTATAACTAATTTTTCACTTTATACTTGTGTTCTTATTGCAGAGGGTGTGCTAAATCTCCATTGAAAGCACAAGAGTGATCAGTTAGTCTATCTTTGTAATATCTCAATGATGCTACTTTCAGTCTCTAATTGGCTTGCATTCTTAGTTTAATATCCATAATTGGCTTGCATGCATTCTTAGTACTTAGATTTAGTTTAGTATAGCTAGCTTAATTTATTTATGGATATTTCAATCTGCTGTTGAGGACTCCTCGAACTTAAGTTTATCATGTTCAGTACTGGATGGTACGTAAAAGTGCCTTGACTATGTTGTGGGTTTCCTTCTATAAGTAACTTATATTTTGAATAGATTCTACTCACATGGTTCCATCTTCCAAAAAGGAAAAAAAATAACAAAAGAGGGGAGGGGGTGACTTATCGGATCTTGAGTAGATTCTACTCACTTGGAGGTCGATGTTTAGGGTTCGAACCCCTGTCTGCCCTCAGGGTGAACATTTGAATACGACATTGAAAACTTGGATGTATCAAGTATATTGATATTGCGATCGGCAGGGACCTATTTCTAAAATCGAACGGCACTTTTGATTGTAATAATAAAAAAAAAAAAACTTCTTTTTGGCATGTTTCAAGTATAAGATTTTATAGGCATTAATATATATATCCCACAGAATCAAGTTAACATTTTCAATTTCATAAATTCGGATGAAAACTTTTATGGAGGAAGTTGTCCTAATCTACATCTCTAGACTTGGATAAATAAAATTTGGAGTCCAAGTTATGTAAGAAAACAAAGAAGATAGCAGGCAAGCAGCACAAAGTTAGCTTATTAGACCATGTGATGACCAAATGTTGATCGGACTAATAATTTAAATAACTCTCTAAGGAGATCATAATTAAGATTCAAGTGGTTAAGAACTAAATACATTATTATTGATCTTGATCTTCTCATGTAGTTGAATATGTCTTGGGTTAGGCTTATTAGCCATTTAATTTTGAACATTGAGAAATACTAAATAATTTGAGGACGCGTTTAAGGTTAGTTGAATTGTAGCCGTGTGGTAGAATGCTTCAAACCTACATATATATAAAAGACCTAAATTCATCCTGCACCCACGTTCTCAATCTGACAGAGCATTAGTCAAGCTAAAGGAAAACCCTATTCACTCTATATGGTGCGCACGGCACAACTTGTTCCTTTAAAACTACTTCTAATGTGTCCAGTAATTGGATCGGGAAGTATATATAGCTCAAAGCAAGGAAGAAGAATTAAAACATCAGACTAATTGGAAGATGGGAACTGCACGAAACTGGTTCAACACTGTCCGAAAGAAGTGGATCAACAAGTCTCAAAGAGATATCACCATTCTGCACAGCCCAAGTCACAACAGCGACATTTCAATCATTAGAGATTTGGACTCTGCAGCAACATCATCAAGATCAGTGTCGTTTCAAACGAGACATTTAACAAGAGAACACATTGCGGCAATTAAGATTCAAGCAGTTTTCAGGGGGCATCTTGTAATGCCATCGGACCGACTCTTTACAATTTTTTTGCATTGATTTTCTGTCTCAAAGAGTTTCCTGTTTTTCTGTTAATTAAACTAATAATGATTTCGTTTTTCTGGTTTTGACAAAAATTAATTAACAGGCAAGACGAGCATCTAGGGCGTTGAGAAGCCTAGTAAAGCTGCAAGCAGTGGGTCGAGGGGTATATATAAGGAAACAAGCACAGATAGCACTGCAATGCATGCACGCACTTGTGCGCTTACAGGTCAGGGTTCGTGCTCGCCAACTCCTCACCACCTATTCACATCATCATCACCGCTGAATCTGATCCTCCTTCATCTTCCTTCATATTCCTACTAATTCACGAATAACAATTCAATAATCTTTTAGTTTTAGTTTTAGGTATTAACCTTTTAATTACCTCAAGTGCAAACAGTTTCTAGCACAATAATTTCTGTACTCTTTCATCTCAAAATTTGTACTTAACAAACATGGGAAACATATGCCAATTTTGGGGAGCTAGGGATAGAGAAAGAAATGCTTGTAACTGGAATTACCCCATTTTTAATTAATAGAGTTAAACTCCTCTTAATAGAGTGCCTTCCAACTTTAAACGACGTCAGACTTCTCTCAACAGCGATCATATATATGCAATATTGAGGACTTTAGAACGAATCAAGATCTAATATCGTTTACTCTGATACCCTAATCTTCGTCCTTTTTATCTTTTACCAAGTGGTTTTTATTTATTCATTTCACCTTGCCTGCCTATGAGTAATTCCCTTCTTTGTTGGCTAGAAATTTCTTTATCTAATTACTGCATACCAAATTGCACACAACAGGAAAAGGCATATTATTGCACAGACAGACAGTAATGGAAAAGAGATGATTGTAACTAATGATAGGCTTCAAAAAGAGGGAAATAAGAGTGCTAAAAAACTGAATTATCGCTCTCTATCATGCACAAACAGTCAAACACTGTAATGAATTGCTCATCATAAATCATGCTGTACAATGGAAAAGGAAAAGAAAAACAAATTATAAGAAACGGATCATCTAGACTTGCAGTCAGATCATCCACGGTAATTAACAGTACCCTCTTTTCTATTGGGTTCAGTTGTGTCCTCTCCTCATAGCTGAGAAAAAACCACCGGATGACTTGCTCTTGCGACGATCTCCCCCCTCATCTCCAACCTGATTCAAAAGTACCAGTCTTTAAATTGTTCTATGGGGAAAAAGCAAGCGCGCTATTTAAACTGTACCTCTTTAGCTATTTGTTGAAGGATATCTATAATTTCAGAGAAGTTAGGTCTTTGAGATGGATCCTGCAGCCAGCATCTCTCAAGTAGTTCTCCTAGTCTTGGGTGAGTACACTTTGGGATTGTAGGACGTAAACCCTGAAAAGGTTGTTAATTGAATCATCATTATAGCGCATGCAAGACCATTTTACAGTTTCATTTTATTACAGCAACAGAAATACCTTTTGCACCACACCAACTGCTGCTTGTAATGGAGTTAAGAAAGCATATGGGAGCTGGCATTTGAATGAAAGAAATAAATCAGTCATAGATATATACATCTCAAACAACCATGCTTTTCTACGAAAGAAAGTTTCCTACAGACAAGATGCACTATCAAAACCAAACTTTCTTCCTCTTAAAACAGAGGGTCTTACTTCTCCCGACAGTAGCTCCCAGAGAGCTATTCCAAAGCTAAAAATATCTGCCTTGTGATCATATGGTTTGTGCTCAATGACCTACATCAATAAAGATCAGTGAAAGAAATATTAGATTATAACATTCGCATCAGCTGGAGAAGTTTATAGATAGATAGATGGGTTCATATTACAAAATAGTTATTTAGTCCTGATCCTGACACGGAAATTAGAGAGCTTGATCCCATGTTCTAATGATCATGAAGAACATAAGAAAGAAAAGTATCTCGGTAGCTAATTTCTTCATAAGAAAGACAAGTATCTCGGTGGCTAATTACCATCATGTAAGGAAAAGAAAAGGAGAATGCATACCTCAGGAGCCATCCAGCGGTATGTTCCAGTTTCAGCTGTCATTACTCCAGATTGAGTCTGCACTCTAGCAACTCCAAAATCGGCAACTTTAACAATCTGCGGGGAGGAGGACCAACAAGTTAATCAATATGCTGTCTACAACATACCACTATAAATAAATACACAAATGCATTTCCAAATCCAATATAAAGTAAAATCCCCAGCCACTTAAAATTTAAAATCGATATGGAAAAAGGACCATGGCTATACAGAAACTTCATAAATCAATGACTTGTTTAAAAAATAATCTTACTTGATTCTCATCCATCAGAAGATTAGCAGTTTTTAGGTCCCTGTGGATGATATTATTTTGATGCAAATAGTTCATTCCCTTGGAAACATCAATGGCTACTTTGAGTAGAGACGGCAGCTTAAAAACTCCCCTTTGCTTATGCAGATAGTCATATATGCTACCTCTGGCCATGAACTCTGATAAAGCATGATTATCACAGTCAAAAATATGACTATTAAAGGATGGAATCATTCTCCACACAGAGTTTATCATCAAAGAATTAAAAAGGGATAAATAGGCATACACATCGGACAATATAAATTTTGGTATACAGATGGGTTCAGACACTAAATTCGTAATTGTAGGTTTTGTGTCATTCTCTCAATTTGCACTCCAAAGCCAGAATTGTTCCCTTCTAGCAACATAAATATAGATTATATCTGGTAAAGATGAAAACAACAACACTTAACAGCACCATTCTTGAAGCACAAATTTCAACATGTTATGTATCAAAGAAGAATTAGAGAGCACAATAAAGCATAGCTGGAAATCTTAATGAGGTTATACCAGTCACAATGCAGAGGTTTGGAGCTCTTGTACATGCACCTATGAACTGAACAACATTCTTATGCCGGATTTTCCTGAAAAGTAAAAAAAGGGTTAAAATTCCAGTGAATATGAGCCAACCACAAAAGTCAGTATTAACCAGTCTCAACCTCTCAGGAACCAACTTCCATAGTTATCACAGTAATACATTAAACAACTTGGGAAGTACTACAATTCAATTATACATCTGGATGAACCCTGCCATAGTTTTCCGGTAATATTCACACCCAACATATATATAGACTGACAAATGGCATCATTTTTGGTTTGGCCATGAAAATAAACATGAATTCTGAATAATCTCATCTTACAAGAGAAACTACGAATAGAAGACTATACCCTCCAGGAAGCCAAACATCTCCTCAAAATCCCTGGATATAACAAGGGAAGGGGGATAAATCAATAAACTCTCCTAAACAAATATCAAGAACTAAGATAAAGTCTCTTGTAAAGAATTTGAATTTGAATTCAACAGTAACTCCTGCAACTTGTAGGAAACTACAAGATCATGATTTCCTTCTTTCCTAATCCACAACTTCAAATTTATTCAGGTGTCTGTTTTAAGACTGAAGATCAGTATGCATTGAGGCCTGTCATGCAACTAAAATTTGGCCATACTTGAAGTAGTCATATTTATGGTAAAAATTAAAAAATCTAACAGAAGAGGTCTGCAGCAGAAATGCAAATTCAAGCTATAAAACCCAAACTTAGAAAAGTATAATGCCTTCTTGTTTAATAAGAAATCACTACAACCCAAAAGCATAGTGAATGCTTATTAGACAAGTGACTGTTTCCTTCACAACAATTAGCATATAGAAGTGCTCCAACAAACCTCATTATATAAACTTCCTGAGAAAACTCTCTCAGCATTTCTTCTGTAACACGTTCAGGTTTGAAGAATTTAATAGCCACTTCTTGACTACAATATGTGCCTCTGTATCTGAAGATGTTAAATGGCAGCATGAGTTAGATTAGAATCTGTACTCTCCCAAAACAAAAAGTGAAAGGAGCAAGCACACAGCTTGAAATTTAAGGAACTTACAGATCACCATATGATCCAGATGCAATCTTGTTTTCAATTTTGAGCAGCCTGGTATCAATTTCCCATACATCAGTTCCATCAGTAGGGATTTCAACACAATCAGGTAAGGAAATGACCCCTTCTTTGATATGCTCAGTTATAGCAGATATTGAGCCCTTTCTCGAATAAGAATCCTCCTGCAGCACAATTATAAACCATCAAATTGAAGCAAAAAACATAAATTAGCTCTAGCAATCCGCTATAAACATGGTTGATAACTGTGATTTTACACATGATCAGGTAGAGGAAGTTAGGTTGATCTACTTAGAAGCAGTCTGTGCGAATTTGTTTGGAGGACAATCACTTAAGCTAAGAAACTACAAATTGAAATTTCCCCTTCTAAAAAGTTATATTTTGTATTTGACATATTAAATAAGAGTCAGAGCATCAATTGAATTTTCTATTTTATTACCTCCTCAAGGATAAGTATAAAAATTTTCGATCAAACTCACAGAAATATATAAGAAGCAAAATATCCTTGCCAACATAAAGGAAGATTACTAGCCATATTTGGCATCATCAGCATCACCATTATCATGCTCCTAGATTCATGATGCGATTCATAAACCCCAAAGATTTATATCATGTGACTCATGAGCATCACAAGAGCAAAATTAAGATGCGAGTAAGATAGAGGAAAAGGTACCTTGGACTTTAAAATTTCCCTCTCCAATGCTTTTTTGAGTTCCTCGGTTTCCTAAAAGATGAATGAGTGAATCATGTTTTTCCAGACTTAGAAGGGTGTTATTGATGTGAAAAATACAAGCGCATACCTCAAAAGGCCAACCATCAACAACAAAAACATCCAAAGAGTACCCATCGACAGTAGAAAAAGCATGAGCTTCTTGAATGTTCAATCCAATCTCCGCAAGAAAAGAAGTTAACTGCAAAAATAGTTACCGATTTCTATCATTCATTGAAAAAAAGCATATCCATCTAAAATATGTTGAGAACATAATAAATTGCACTTCATCAAGGCCGGCAAAAATAAAGCATTTAACTACCTGACTGAGAAGTTTTGGCCGATCGACTGTTGAAAAGGTGATCTCGTGCATAGGCCTGCAAGATTCCGCATAATAATGGATTAATGTTTGTCTTATCAAGTAGCACAGATAGTGACAAAAAGCAGTTGATTGTACTTGTTCAAAAGACAAAAGCTAGCAAAATAGTTGAGGACCTATCTAAAATCTCCAGAGCCATGTAATGACCAGAAGAGTACAGAAAAAGTCATTTTGCACCATAAGACTAACAAGACATAGTGCTCAACACATCAAGATCCTTACCGGAACTGATGTGATGTTGAATTCACCGCACTGTCTCCATCTTCAACATGATATCTACTCGCTTGAAGAGCAAGAGCTTCGAGATTAGGTGATGAACCAAAGGTTGGTGGTGCATGGATGCTGAAGAAAAACAGTAAAGGAACAGCATGTTACCAAAAAGAAATAAGGAAAGGAAAAAGGAAAAGGCAAGCTTAAGTTTGAATCTGGAAAGAAAAAAGGAAGAATGTAGAAAATTTATGGGTACAGATAGAGAATATAACTGCAACTTCAACGAGCCATACCCCTGTCTATTTGGATGATAAGCACTTTGTGCGTCCTCTTTCATAGAAGAATCACTAGGAACAGTGTCAATGGAATTCGCAGTAGGATAGACCTACACAAGATGCCAGAATAACGCAAAATGGCAATTTGACAAGTATCAGTCAATCTAAGCTACACAAGGTCTATCAAGGAATGATTATTTAAGTGAAATTTGGATGAAAAAATACCTGCACAATACGAACATCAAAAGCAGGACGATTAGCAGGATCCTCTGCCAAATGCAGTAATCGTTTATGTGTTAGCACATCTTCTGCCCGCTCCACATTCACATCTAATGCGTATCTATCAGCAGCAATAGAAATCTTAAAACATCGACAGAAAACTCATAATTTAGTTTAAGCTCAGGCATTAAATTTTCAAAAGATAATAGTAAAAGGTCAGAAGTTACTTGACTGGACTAACGAGGAAGAACAGTGAAAAGGACACGAAAAGACAGCAAAATTTTCAACTTGACACAACTGTCTCGCTGATTTTATTTGAACTTTTTTTCCTTGCCTGTTTATTAACGACAAAAGTTATATTTTTTTGGTTTTAAAAGGGGTGATGATTAACAATGAATCTTACACCTTGTTGTAAGATTCATGAATCTTATCTAAACCTTTTCGTTCCAAACCAATCATCAGCAAGAAAACAATCAATTCAGAAAGCTTTTAAAAAGAAAGGCAGAGAATGAAAGAAAAGCAGAAATCTAGGGTTGGACTTGATACCGGGCAGGGAGTCGATTAAAATGAAGCCAGAGCTGATCATCGAAACCAGGCAGATTAGCTTCCTCATAATTAGACTCCTGGATACGCATAAGCACGTCGCTGTAAACGTCCAACTTTTGCCTTTGTTGCCGAGGATTTACATGAGCCAGCGACTGCGAGTCCACCGCTCTACTCCCGCAGCTCTCAGTGTCGTCTTCGATTGCCATTGGAGTCTCACAAAAACCACTTCAACTAACCGAAACAGATTCGTAGATTGAAATCGAAGACTCAAAGATTCATTAAAGAAATTAAAAGAAAACAAAAAACGAATAAGATATAAACAAGGCCTATAATTGATCGAATTTCTTTGGAAGAATTGCAAACAAATTGACAATTGGTAGAGGAAAATAAGAGAGAGAGAGAGATGAGACAAAAAGCTCCAACTAGAGAGAGAGAGAGAGAGAAATGCTGTGGTGTTGATGTGTATCAATGCGGTACCGATTGTATTGTGTACTCATTCAGAGGTCTCCACGTCAGCATGAGACCAGCGGCTGGTGGGTCACTAATGCCCACGTATTATTTTAGGTTTCTTCATTGGATAAGTTTTCTTTTTCTTTTTCTTCTTTAAGTTTTTGTAAATAATATTAATATATTGGGTTGGACTGGGTGGCCCATCGAACCACTGGGTCAGCACTCGGTAGTGGTCTAGTGGAGCTTTCTCAAGTATTTTAGTTTTAGTGCTCCTTTAATTAACCAGCATTTAGCAAAATAATACTCTGACTCAGAGTATATTTGTTTATTTATTTATTAATATTAAAAATATATTACAAATTATGAGTTAAGTTTCCTAAAACGGAATATAATACTTGTGGAATAGTAATGAAAAGATAGAAAGAAATCCAGATATCACAAAACTTTTAATTTATTTATATAGTAAAACAAAGTAGAAATGTATAGATTCAAAGTATGAGACTTTATGAGTATTAAAAAACAAATTTCCATATGGGCAATATAAAAGTGGGTTGGAGGACATGTTAGCAGTCGTGACTCATGACTCATGTCATCATCCATGCGAATAGCTCTTTCTTACAAAGAATGATAATTATACACTTTTCACTCCTTGCTTTTTTTTTTTGTCTCTTAATTTTGTTTGAAGTTATAAATATATTTTCTCCGGGACTTCACACCTTCGACACTTCACCTCAAAAGCTCACATCGCTACTCGCAGCTGATGCCTTACAAGTAGTTTGGCCTAGAGTCATTTAATTGCTTTGTGTAATTTCTTTTTTTTTTCTTTCCCTAGTATAAAAAAAAGTTATAAATATGTTCATATTTTTTTTGTTCAAATAAATATGTTCATATTAATTGATAGATTCATATATATACACATGCATCATATATAATATACTGTGCTTACTTCTTTTAGCATATACTACTTATATTGTTATAATATATATAAATTAATCATGAAATTAAATAATGACTTTACGTCATGGATGACTAATAGTAGCATCGATCTATTAATCTAATTGGCTATATGTGCATTCCGATCCCCAAGGTTAATGGACCCTCCGCATCGACACACTTTTTATAATTAGCAATTAGATATATATTCTTTTTTGAGGGAATTAGCAATTAGATTTAGATGTTCATATATATAGAATTGGTCATTTCTGGTTTTGAGTTAATCTAAAAGGATGAGGTGGACTCCACGTGGATAGATATACTATGAGAAGTCTATATTTAATTTAATAACTAATAAGCATACATAAGGTGGCAAGTTATGACCGTTGAAGGCTTTGCTTGGTGTAGTATTAGACTTTGCTTGGTGTCGTCTCTATTCAATCTGCCTATAATCTATACATATTTGCAGCAAGTAGCCGTGGAGAATATCCACTTTCTTAAAGCATAAAAATAAAACTTTATAAGAGGAATATCTCTCCTAAAAAAATAATACTATAATAGTTGTAGATCTCCGACAATTTTCCAGGTAATTTCAAGTCAAGATGGCGGTGGCTTTGTTGGAAACATATATACTATTACAACTAGTCTTACAATATAATAATAGTAATATTGAATAAATTTTTTATTTTTGTACCAAAGTGTCCAAAACATACATATTTTGAAGGCGTAATTAACGTAATTGCTTTGGGCCAGCCCATTAGAACCGTCGCCCCCACACACGAAACTTAAAGGTCAATCGCTAGCTTGTCCCGGTCCATGTATAGTAGGCCTATGGATATAATGTATAGTACCCTAGTTATTAAACCAAAGAAGAAAGGGGAGAAATTCAAGTAGCATATGATTATGAAGACTTAAGAGCCCAATTTGATCCTCATTTGGTCCAACCATATATATATATACCATAATAAGTATACCATTTAATATACACAAGTTGATCGGTCCGCACTGGCGCGTCGGACATTCTTTGTTATAGATTTTTTTTATTATTGTTTGAATGCAGAAAAGATTTTGTTTCAAAAATTTGTAATTTTGTTAGTATTTTGTATATTTGTGAAGTAGTTTTCCAATTAAATGGATCTCAAATATCTATATATATAACTTATTAATGGTGGTTGAGTTTTATAGTTGTAAAATTCATTTTTTGTTGATAAAATCGTAGCTTGTAATCCATTTCTTATTCTCGGACATTAACCTTTGCTACTTAAAATATCTTCTTTCTCATAAATCTAATTAAATTCTTTCTATCATTATAGTTTGAGAAAGATGAGAGACATTTTTATCTTTTAAAAGAAAATCATTAAATTAAAACAAAACCAATTAGTCTGAAGACTTTAATGGGTTTTACACATAAAATTACAGAAATAATCAAATTAGGAAGAATAAAAAGAGGGCACAAAGTAGGTAAATGGGTCTTCCAAAAAAGTGGCAAAAGATCAAAATGAATGGTGAGAAACTAATTAAGGGTTTTCTTAGTAAATAAATAATACATGATTTTATGGTCAATAAATGCTTTCACATTCAACTGGTTAAAAACCCTTGCAATTACATAAAAGGGCTGACGCGTCGGGCGTTCAGAAATCTACTTCTTTGAACAATTTTCTATTCAAATTAAATTGTTTGATACGTAGAAAATTTCGAAAGTACTATGATTTTAAATGTGTTGCATCTTTAAAAGGCTATATTATTAACATTGAGCATATGCCCTAAAGTTAGCAATAAATAGTAAATATTAGTTTGTATATGGACAGGTGCAATAGCTTCAATTTTGTTTCCTCTTCTAAAGTGTGTAGCATTTAAACAAAAACTAAGTTTACTCTCTTCTTCATATGGACATGAAAGGCCTGAAAGAGGTTATAATTCTAGATAATTAAGGGGGGATAGATTTATTATAACATTTATGTGAAAGGAAAGGATAATTACAAAAAAGGGCTAAAGGGTGAGAAACTAACCTAGGGTCTTCTTAGTAATTTGGCAAGTGAGAAAAGACAGAAAAGGACAAAAAAAATTCAAATGGAGCCTCCTCATCGATCCTCAAAAGGAGCCTTTGGTAAATTCCCTGGGTCTTTCAAATACTATTTAGTATATATATATTAGAAAAGCATATATAATAAATTTGAACAAAAAAAATAAAAAAGAAAAGCATAGTATATAGCTACGTACTGCATCTATCTAGTCTAGTGTAGGGTTTTAATGGTTTCGGCAGTTGAAAATAATTGAAATTGAGGTAAATGTAAATTTTAGAAAAGTGTTACTAGTTCTTTTCTCAATTTAAAAAAAAAAAAGAAAGAAAGAAGGAAAGAAGGAAAGTACTAGCTAGTTCGTCAAAAAGTTGAAACCGAGGCGATTGGATCGATCCTCTTGAATGCATTTATGAGTACGGATGAGAACATAAATGTGAAAACTATTCACCCATGTGAAATTTTTATTATGAGTGTTCATATATAACCCTTCTTTTCACAAAGCTGCCTATGTCAAAAAAAAAGTTGATGTACTAGTATCTTGCAAACATTAATCATGGTAAATACTACTATACATACATCAAATTCAATGTAGTTTCTCTTACACTCCTCTGCTGGCCAATGGCCATATATATGTACGAGGGAATTAAGCCCAACCTCGACCTAGCTTTTAATCGATCATTAATTGCAATTTTTTGGCAATGGTTTCAATCAAACTTTTACCATATCATGCAAACAAACTTAATTATCAAACCATATTTTCTCAAGGAAAATGATCAATTATATAACTTTTCATCGATACGTATACTCTTAATATACGGACACACCCTCGAGGTTGTAGGGTTAGCCCTCGCCCCTCCCGCTCCCACCAGCTGTCCACTCTCTCAGGGAAAATAATATATATAGGTTAAGATTGTGCTTATGCAATAACTTTAGGGTTGAGCTTAATGACTGACATGACTTTTAATTCCTACTTCCTAGTTTGACAGTTTCTAATTAACAGCCGTTTACAATGGACAAGACTTGTCCATAGTCCGAAGTCCAAACCGGCCGGCCACATAATGACAGAACAATAATCATTAATAAGGAAAAACAAAGCACCCAAATCATGTGTTTGATAGAATGATATAATATTGTAACAATGTTACATATATATATATATATATAGCTTAAGAATTATTCCCTCCCGAGCCCCGGAAACGGCCGCGCTGCACCGTGCGTGCGGTAGCTGCAGGGTTTTGGCATTAGATTTTGATTTCGTGTGTTTCTGTTTCTCTGTTTTATCCATGAGCAATAAAAGAGCACAAGGTTAAGATATTGCATGACATAATATTAAAAGCGTAATTATTAAATTAACTTCTTCTTGTATATGGTATACTAATTTAAACTAACAAATATTTAAGCAAACTATATTACAAAAAAGATCAAACCTTCTGAGGTGGATCAATCTTTGGCTATATATATATGAAAAAGCATGAAAAGTTTTGGAGATGCAGGATGAAAGAGTAGTAAGATATTGGCACGGCTCAATCAGAGCAGAAAATGCTTTTGGTTTCATGTCTGAGTGAACCAGGCCAATATCATAGTTACTATTTCATGGATAATTTTGAGAGCTAGCATATAAAAGGGAGTTGTTTATCAATATATGATCAATCAAGCATCTTTTGATGAGGTTCAAAACAGAGAAGAGTGAAGAATTAATATATCTGGGAGGACAGATGGAAGGGATCAAAGAAAAAAAAACCAGGGAGATGGATAGAGAGGGAGAAATTAGCTAGGAGGAGAGGGGAAGGGAAGTATTTGGGGTAAGAATGTCTGAGTGTGGGTGGGGGAATTTAAGAGAGGTTGAGGGTCTGCATCTGCATGAGCATTTAAAACCCCTAGCTACTACCAAAGCAGAAAGTTGGGCCACTGCATTTAAATCCATTATTCTCCCTCTCCCTCCCTCCCATTCTCCATGTTCAAGTTCAATACAATTTCTCTTTTTCTTTTTCTCTAAATCATGAAGCTATATATAGCCTTTAATTTCATACATAACACTTCCTCTCTCTCTTCTTTTTTTTTTTCTTTTTTTTTTTTTTCATATGGACGCCTATCCTTTTAATATTCGTTCAGTAATTAACCATGCATTAAGATCCTCAAACCAGCTCAATGCATTCGAGTTGCAATATTTTGCAAGAATATCTGATCATGAAAATCTGCTGCTTAATTTGCTATATATAAACCTGCTACTATATATATGTTCTGTGATTAAGGAATACATGATATATTTATACTTAAGAAAAAAAGCAGGGGGTTGAAATTGTCCTTTTAGGTAGGGAGTGGAGTAGGGTGAATTAATTTATTAGAAGGAGGATCATTCATCTGAGAGTGAGCAGCTGGGGTGCTCGACGTGGTTAAAGGCAAGATTAATAATTAAAAAAATTACTATAAGGGTGAGGGTGTGGTGCGGAGGGTGCCCCAACCAGCTGAAGGCGCTCAGCCCATGCCATGATGGTGATACTCTCTGAATTACCGAACCGGCCAGAAAGAGCAACCATCATTTTATTCATTAATGAGAGGGAATCTTTCTCTGGGACGGACAGGCCGCTACATTAATAGTCAAGCCTACCCCCCACTCACCTCTTTTTTTAGCATTTCCTTTCCTACCTAGCTATTTCAATCCTTTTTCCTTTTTCCTTTTTCTTTTCTTCTTCCTGTTTCCCCCCCCTCTGTACCTTCTTCTATTTGAACCTCATGACTTCTGTCTGGCTCAGTTTATTTTTTTTTTTAAATCTTCAAGAAGATGCTCAAGCTGTTGCATGCGTCATTGATCAATAACCACGGCCCACACCCTGATCGATATTCCCGCGGCATTCATCAACTATTTATTCTCCATTATATATATCCAAAGCTTAATTAAAAGAATGTTCAAATTAATACAATATATATATATTGACTACCCTATATATGTATATAGCTCTTCTGGTAAATTTGTTTGTGTTACAAAATCAACAACCTCCGCAACGATCACTTCATTAATTCATTTTTAACTCCTACCTCTATATAATTGAATACTACTACTTAATTCAACAAACAAGAAGATGGTCCACATATATAAATATAAAATATATATTGAGAATCTTTTTTTTTTAATTAAATAGTTGGTGCTATGAAGTCTATAATACCGCACTAAGAAACTTTAATATATAGAGATAATTAGTTAAGTGAATTAATTATTTTTCTGGCCAAAAAAATTAATTATTTTTCTAGAATATTAATGTACAAGCAAAAATAAAAGAGATGTTGATTAATTAGGTTTTAAATATACTAGCTAGCTCGTATTTGATCAATAATTAAAAGTGATTAAGTATAATATATATAATCAAACATGCACAACCCAGAAACCGTACTGCCACTATATTTTAGTGTATATATATATACTTATTGGTTTCATCCAACTCAAAAGGGTCCCAAAATAATTGATTTTCCAGCCTATATGTTGCGAGACTCCGAGGTTGCGTTCATGATTAGGATATAGGAAAAAGAATTCGAAACAAAAATTGAAAAGGGATATATATATACAAAATAAAATTAGCAAACCCAAAAAAACCGTCATCTCAGAAGAAAACGGTAATGCAATTAAAATCCCCCAAACGTGGCCTACAAAAGAGCAGGAACGGTCCCGTTGTGGTCAGAGCCGTGCGATTGGTTGTGGACCAACAGCGCGGTTTAGAGGGCGAGTATGTTGGTAGCAAGGACAAATTGGCCAAGTAAACTGCAAAACAAGAAAAACTAAAGGATAAAATCATAGGGTGAAAAATCCGTGTTTTGTCATCTATGCAATTGCAAACTTAAGACATTCAGACACAAAGCCAGGGAGAGTAGTTGGCTAATCAAACAAATAAATTATATATGTCTTTCTTTTATTCTTCCTTTATTATTTATTAATTAATAATATTGATATACTATGCAATAGTATATAGTAGTAATTGGTTTGTTGGGGGTCTGTGGTATATATGGTTGTGAAGAGAAACAGAAGAAAAGAGAAGATAATCATTAAATAATGAGTAATCTTTAAAACTTGTGATTATTTAAAGAGTATTTTTGTTAAAAGAGGGTTTTGAATGTTATAACGATAGGAATATCGATCGATAGTTATTGGTGGTGGTGGAACGTTGATGGGTCAATGCGCATCTGCAGGGGCGGCGACGTCGAGAGGGAGGAGGCCGGATGATTGTAGTTGCGGCGGTGTGGTGGTGTCAGTCTCAGAGTCAGAGAGGCTGCAAGGGTGTCTGGCCATGGTGAACGAGCGGCGTTCTAGGTTCTACATCGCCAGGAGGTGCATTGTCATGCTTCTTTGCTGGCATAAATACGGCAAGTCCTTCTATTAGTTTCTTCGTCTTGATCCTGTTGTATTGATTGTGTATTAATTTGTAAATTCTTCTGAATCCATATATTGTTTTAAATTTATAAATGTAAAGAATTTGAACTTTCTGATGATCATGACGGAACAAAAATGAAAACCCGGCCCGGTCCCCTCCCACCCCAACCCCACTTCTCCTTTCCTTTTCACTACTGTTCCTTGTGTATATTAATTTCGTGTATATATGACTAGTATTTTTCCTTGGAACATTAATGCTATATATGTTCAAAATTCAAATAGATGCTACTAATTTTGGAAAAGATAAGAACAAAGGAAAGGGTATTCCGTATTCTTTTTTTTTTGGCCAAAAGGGTATTCCGTATTCAATTTCTTCTGTTTATAAAAAAAATGTGGGATTGCATACATGAGATTAATTAGCATAATAATAATATTAATAAATAGTGAAGATGATCAATGCTCTTTTTTTGTGGGTATTAATGGCCACTTTAGTAGCTATGTATGAAAATTGAAAATGAAAGTAACCTTTCAAGATATAGAAAGTACCATTTTGTTTGGTGGTAGAATATTATATATATGTAGCCGGTGAATTGATTTGCTACCTTGTTAATAATTATAATTAAGTTTGATCTTCATATATATAGAACAGAACGAACAGTTCATCATGCTAGCTAGCTATATTAATTATATTTAATTCATGACGACCCTTTAGATTGCTACAGAGACGAAACGGACCACTCTCTTCGCTTCACTTTTTATGTCATTCTCAACTTTTCATTAATCATGCAAAGTTTAATGTGAAGAGGCAACAGAGACGGAAAAACCCCCCCTTTGTCGTCTATCTATAGCTATGAAATTTCTTGCTTTGGCAATTCCAACCATGAAGAGAATCCACTTGAACACTTATTTGCATCGATCGATCCAAACAAAGTACTATATTATATGTGTCAAACCTTGATGTGATTGTCATAAAACATCTTATAAATCTAATTGCTCTCTCTACTTCTCGGATATATATTTATTATTTGATTATTATATAATGGAGACAACCCAAAATATCATTTTCATGATGAATTTGAACCATCGATCATATATGAATATATATGAATATGATTGAATCCGAATCTAATTTGTTTTATACATACGGTTGTGAAGACATACCATTACCAAATTTCCAGTTGGATGCATCAAATTATCAAACAATGTGTTGTTCATAATAATCAAATTTCATATATTAGGCGCGTGCACATAATTATAATTATAAACCTTATTTTTCTCTAATTAATACTATAATATATATACTATTTCTCGAATGAATCTTCATCTCCATTAGGCAGCAGCTAAAGACAATGAAGAATTTGAGTGTATCCTCTCTATATTATAACGGTGATTATTCCAATGTTTCTCTTGAAACAAAACTCCAAAATTTGGTTGCTCTTTAAACTGAAGTCCAAAATTTCACAAAAGGAAATTTCTTAATTTCCTTTCTAGCTATTACCCCTCTTCTTGCTGTATATGAGCCTGCCGATCAATTATCTCCCGGAAGGGCTTGGTCCGGATGCAGCATCGCCCGATTGGCTGAGCAAAGGAGACAATGCATGGCAACTAATAGCAACGACTTTGGTCGGGCTGCAAAGTGTTCCAGGGCTTGTAATCCTTTACGGGAGCATGGTGAAGAAGAAATGGGCAGTCAACTCAGCTTTCATGGCTCTCTACGCCTTCGCCGTGGCTCTTCTTTCCTGGGTTTTGTGGGCCCATCAAATGGCATTTGGAAACTACCACAGCCCACTGGTGGGGAAACCCGTTCCTTCTATACGAGACGGAGTTCTCCTTGCACAAAGTGACCAACATCGTTTCCCTGTTGCAGACTACGTGCTTTTCCAATTTGCTTTTGCAGCAATCACCGTGATATTGCTGGCTGGATCGTTGCTTGGGAGGATGAATTTCTACGCTTGGATGATGTTTGTTCCTTTGTGGTTGACTTTTTCTTACACCGTGGGAGCATTCACCATATGGGGATCAGGGTTTCTTCAGTACAAAATTATTGATTATGCCGGTGGTTATGTGATTCATCTTTCATCTGGTGTCGCTGGTTTTACTGCAGCATATTGGGTAATTTCATGACATTCTTAATGAAAGATTTTCATTTCTATTTCTTGATTTATATATTATTAATTTGATGATATTTTAGGTAGGACCTAGACACTCGCACGATAGGCAGCACTTTCCACCAAACAACATAATTCAAATTCTGGGAGGTGCAGGATTCCTGTGGCTGGGATGGACGGGTTTCAATGGAGGAGCTCCATTTTCCGCAGGCTTGATCACATCTTTAGCCATATTAAACACCCATATCTGCACCGCCACCAGCCTCTTGGTGTGGCTTGCTTTAGACATGGTTGTGTACAAAAAAAGCTCAGTCATCGGTGCAGTCCAGGGTATGATTACGGGCCTCGTTTGCATCACTCCTGGTGCAGGGCTTGTGGATCCATGGGCCGCAGTCATTATGGGAATGATGTCGGGTTCGATTCCATGGTATACAATGATGGTTTTGCACAGAAAATCAGCCTTCTTCCAAAGCGTGGACGACACATTAGCGGTGTTCCATACCCACGCGGTGGCTGGGTTTTTAGGGGGCCTCCTTTCTGGTGTGTTTGCGAGGCCCAATCTTCTGAGGATGCTGTATTCCAATGCAGACAATTATGGGCCGGGCTTACTCCACAGTAAGGGACAGCTCCATCGCGGCCTCAGGCAAATGGGTTATCAGATTCTAGGAGCCATTTTCATCACTGCGTGGAACGCTGCTGTTACCACCATTATTTGCCTTGTTATAAGCCGCATTGTTAATTTAAGGATGGATGAAGAGGCTCTTGAGGTAGGGGACGATGCAGTGCATGGGGAAGAAGCTTATGCGCTGTGGGGAGATGGTGAAAGGATGCCCAAACCTCGCCGTCTGCGTATTCCTCCCATCTGCCGCCGTCTAGTTTCAACTCCCACCCTATAAAATAAGTTTGAGAATGCTGCTATATATTAAGATTGCTATACTCTCAGTTGCAGCTTTTGTTTTTGATGCTGCTCTCTCTCTATAGCCAACATTTACAAATCTGTAAATGTTCATATTTTCTGCTTGAGGAAATGGTTTGAGAGCATCCAAAACAACAACCAAGTTTCTTTTCGAGGAAATACAATTGTCAGGTGGACAATTCATATCATTGAATTCTCCACCATTTCTTTCCTTGTTGCTTTGTGCCATGCGGTTAAAAAAAGAAAAAAATGAATGAAAATTGACATCGAAACTATCAGAAAACGGACCACATTGCATTGCATCACTCAAGGTAAACTTTATAATTTTCATTCCACTTTCTGAAAACTAGATAGAGAAGTAGACAACACAACCACGTGTTAAATTGTAATTTGCCCTAGAAATATCAGTGAAACTAGTATATATTTACACTACATGAAAAAGGCAGCATGACTTCTACTATACATCATATCAGAAATACAAACAACATAAACCCCAGCTCCATGTATACTTGAATTATTTATACCTTCATGATCATGCTATGCACTCTCCAAGTTAATCCACCGTTTCACCTTTTCTGGGCAACAATTCTTGAGTTGAATCTGTACATACCACACCCTTCTAGTGGAAATCAAGACCTCCCTTCTAGTGAGTACTTAACTTAGCATCTTACTGAAGCTCTACAGCCTACAAGAATCTGAGCAGCCACCAATACTCCAAAAAACTTGGGTCTCTTCCACTTGTAATAATTAAATCCAAAAAGAATTGAATTAGCTTGCAAGCAGGTCAACTATACGTGGATACAACCGGGTTATTGGCCATGACTTGACTTGCGAAGCTTCACTAGTTTGTCTCTCAATGTTGCTGCAAGAAGAAATTTACAAACTATAAGTTGATTATTGACTATAAGAAAGTGAGAACTACAATGTGTGATATAAAGTACTAAGCGAGTGATAAGTCATTCTGAAGAGATATAATTGAGTAAAATAATGCCGATTCTTTTCTCTTTTCTTTGGTCAGAAGACAATTATTGCTTTTTATTACCTGCATCATTGTATCTTTCTTCTTTGACAGCTAAATCCATATTCCTAACTAAATCCAATTCCTCTGTCAGTAAATCCGGACCATCTGCAGCACTGGTAATATATAACCATGCTTAGACTTACTATAAGCCAGATAATTGGGTGAGAAGACACCAAGGGCAGTACATTCAATACCTGTCAAGAGATACATCATAAGTAGACTTTGTATCACGCACTCTGCCCATCCCATAGCCAATTCTAATAGCATCTGCTAAGACAATTTGTTTATTTACATATATTGGGGCCTGCATTTAAGAGATACATATTAGAAGCTTTGGTGAAGCAATCATCTGATGTCAATACACTATTGAACCTTGAACAAAAAGTCATTTGACATTGAACAAGAGAGAGGCCAGTAGTTAACTGAAGCACTGTCTCTGAAAACATTAGTAGCAAATAAGAGTCCACAGCAAAACCAAACACAAATGAAAGCATTTTAGATGTGGTAAATGCCATATTTAACTACTGAATAATTTTAACTGACCAACCTACTCAAATCAAACCAGGTAATCTTACTGAACTTTGTACACTGAAATTTTATACTGGTATAAGTCAAAAGTCAGAAAAAGGTAATCAAGTTTTGAGTACCAATTGCAACAGAGCAAGACTAGAAAGCAAGCAATTCCCCTTAGACATTGCATTAAATTTGCTTTCTATAATTCCCACCTTGCATCTATTGGCCACATTAATGGCATCTGAGGGTCGTGCATCCACACTTATGACATCACTTTCCCCAGGCTGTAAACATCATATCAAAAGTGGAATCAGGTTGCTATGTCATGTGAAAAAAAAAAGAAAAAAGAAAGAATCGACAATTCAACAATCTTCTAACTCACCTTGCTAATATACAATTTTGCATAGTAAGTATTGACAACTCTTTCTGTAATCCTAACCATTTGGACCTGAGACATTAAGATAAAAATCAATGAAAAGAGATATCTCACAGTAAAATGCAGATTTTCCTAGGTAACTTGTAAGAGTAACTGCCTAACTGGTATGGGTTCACAATTAAGTATATTGATACTAACTAAAAGACTAAAAGTAGAAAAGTAGAAAAGTATTAAACCTATTGGCTCTGTTACCCGTTCTTGTTTTACAAATTTTTCCTACATATATATCTCTGTGAAGTTTTTAATAGGCATAGTTGATACTGAACTGATAAAAGCTATAACAATTTCACATATCTCAAATACGAGGAAACAAAAAGAATTCCATACTTCATATCCAAGCTTCTCAACCATATTTCTAACAAGCTGGAATTGATCTGGATTATCCTGGAAAAAGAAATGTGTAAAGAGCTTAATACAAAGATACAGGTATAACTATGAAAAAGACCAATTAACATGATAAGGAATTACCCCATCATCATCTCCCCAAGAGGCAGCTATAAGTTTCTCAATAGCAAACTCCCCTAACAAGTAACAACAGCAAATTAATCAGAGCTACTAAGAAAGCAGATCCAAAGAACAATCACACTCAACCTAAACAAATGGAATGTGGGTAGAATAGTTGATTTGGAATATACCTACAATAATGGGCAGCAAAAAGTCTCCATCACAAGAAATCTTAAGAAAAATAGTTGGGCTAGGAAAGCGGCTAAGAAAGGCTTGTCCAATGGTAGTAATTTTAGGCATAGACGTTGGAAGGTGTCTCCTTAATAATGATGACTGCCAAATCAAGTCTTGTTGAAATCCTCGCCTCAGCATCCGATAGTGCAAAATGGTTTCTGCACGCCACCATTCATAATTCCAATGACAAAATTTTTTTTAAAAAAAAAAGTAAGAAGATTGATTCATTTTCCAACAAAAAGCACAGAAATTGAAAGAGAAACGGAGGGAAAACCTGAGACAAGAACAGATGCTTCGAGAAATTGATGATCTTGATTGTCGCCGTTGCTAGATTGAGGATCGAAGTTGTTACTACCACGAGCTGAGCGGCAAGAAATGAGGATCGGTTTAGGAGAACGACAGCGTTTCATCGTAGAACGTAACCGGATTGAGGAGGAATAATGGAGCCAACAAGAAGAAGATGAAGAAGAAGAAGCGGTAGGATAAGGAGCATTTCTAATTTGATCTGAGAAAGTCCAAAAAGTGGCGACTGTACGGACGCAAGGCTGAGCACCGAGCATCATCTGAGAAAGAAGGATTAGAGCGAGCGAGAAAAAAGGATTGTTTGGTTTTTGGAGTTTGGAGAAGTAACCAATGGCAACGGAAAGAGGGAATCAAAGAGGAAACAAAGGTTGTTGGAGATATGGAGAAACACCGACATGTGTTATATAAAATAAAATATTAATATTTTAGTATCAGCAATGAAAGTGGCTTAGCTTAACTTTACTTTTATCAACCATCTTTATTCTCGCTGTATTTGGATGTTTTAGTAGTTATCTTAATCGGTTTGCCACCTCAGCTGTTATAGGGACAAGGGGAGTCGAGTAGAAGCACAATCCGACAACGTTTTGCGCTACAACAGAGACCCGCGTGTTCCATCTTCTGGTAATAACGACGGGAATATCTAAACCTAATATGCGTTGACAAAATATCATTTTCTTCTCGAAACCATTTACTACCATATAGAATGAGAACTGCTAGTATAATAATTGCTGATTTGATAATTTCTCATAATTACATTATACAAGCTAATCAATGTATAGCACCTGGCTGTCAAGCCAGCCTCACAAGTATTGTCAAGGCTTGGGGACAGCTTAGAATCTTTTCATCTTTGATTTTCACTCAAAGCAGCAAGTGATCGTGACTTCGGAGTGTACTTCAACAGTTTGATCAGTTCATATGTTCTTGTGTCTCGACCAGAGTAAAGGCAGAGGTCAAGTGGGGTTAAACCATCCTGAATATCAAAGCAAAAGGTTTTAAAATATGCATCAATATCACTGGAAAAATCAAAGATGGATTGGGGATGATCATTATGCTGGTTCATGAATGAAAGTTCAGCAGAAAAAGAGATTAAACATGAATGAATCACAATACCTTGTTCTTTAGCGTCTTATCCGCCCCTCTAATTAATAACAGCTTCACTGTATCAGTTCTTCTACTTTGAACAGCAAGATGTAATGGTGTCCAGCCATCCTAGGAAATGGCAAAAACATATGCATTATCAAAATGGAACATAACAAGTGAAAACAAACTCATTATGCAACAATTAGGAACGGTTAACCCATACATTGTCCTGAAGATTTATATCTACATTATACAACAGAAGAAGTTTAATTGCAGGTGTTGATGCCGATCTAACAGCATAATGCAACAAGGTGGCCCCATCCTGTCGGCAGCACAAAAACAAAAAGGTAAAAATATTAACAACAAAATCAAGATGAATCAATCTCAGTATATAATTTATATCACGAAGTCTCCCCCTTCCCCCATTTCTTTTCCTTCTATCAACAGTTATCCATGATGAAGCTAGAATGCAGAAAACAATCATAGCAATGGCAAGTATGGTTCTTTGCTGAGGAAGTGTGCAACAATTTGATGACAAAAACACCATATGGATAAGATGAAGAAAAACTTATAAGCCCAATTGAACAACTGAAATCTGAAAATGCCACAAATATCTAGAGACATAATCATTTGCTTTGCAACTCATATCATTAAAACCTATAGCTTAATCATATACTTACTTCATCACGAATAAATGGATTAGCTGATTCTCTCAAAAGATAATTGGTAACTGCCTGCTTTTTCCCTATAATTGCCTTGTGAATAGCAGCCAAACCATTCTGCAACAAATGTCGAGAGCTTGAAATCATTAATTAACAAAGGTAAAAGAGGAGCTGTGCAGCATGTAATAGCTGAAATGACATGAAAGAGAGTAGAGCACATAATTTATGGATCAACAATAGACTAGAAATTATCCATTCAGCAGGAGACCGTTTCAACTTACAATACCTTGTCCACAGCATTAATGTCAATATTGTGTTTTAACACAGCATCAACGAGGTAGAACTCTCCAGAAGCAGCAAGCGTATGAAGAGGAAGCCACTTTCCCTATGAAACGATTTCATAGAACAAGACAACAAGCATTGTCATTAGTCACACTAAATTCATAATACTAAGTAATGTTAATTACTAAAGAGAAGCCAATGGAGTACTTTCCCAACACCAACCACAAGATATAGGACCCAAACACAATGATTAAAAAACATGAACAAAAGAAAATGCAAGGTTAACCAACAATCAAGAGCTCAAACTTACAGAAGTGGCAGCTGCTAGATCAGGTACACGCATATTTAACATTTGTTTTTCTTCTTTTGTAAACAACTTACGCGGGCCTATACATTCAAGCACAGAGAATTCATAAACATATTACTAAAAAAATAAAGAAAGATAACCTTGAGAGGGGGGGGGGGAACTTCAAAGAAAATAAAAGGTCAGATATAGATTATCCCTTAATCCCCCAGACCCAACACAAAAAGGCGTTACCTTCAGACTTCTTGTCGGCCGGCTGATACTTGTCGCTGTTGAAAAATTCAGCGACATCATCGAATCCCCTGCCGTAGACTGCTCCCCTAGGGTTCTTAGGCGCCACGCGCTCACTCGAAGATGGCAGATTCATTTCAGCCTCTTCCTCTTCCTCATTCTTATTATCCTTCTTCACGGGAAAACTCGAAGGATTATCAAGAACCAAGGGGGTCAATTGAAGCATTTTATTAGCCTCTTTATACTTCAAGTATTCTTGCAAATTCAAGTTCCTAACAGGGATGTAACCTTCCCTCCTCTTCTCAACTCTGCTCCCAAACTCCAGCAGCTGCGCCATTTTCCGCCTCTCTTTCTTGGTTATATTGAACTCTTCTTGAACATGTCTCCATTCCTCTGGAACCAAATTCTCGGCCTCAATTTCTACCGATTGTTTCTTGTTCTTCTTCTTCTTCATGGGCTTTGATTGAGCAATTCGTGAGGTCGTATTAGGATTGTCAACTTGGAGATAAGGGTCTTCGAAAGCACCGTCTTCAAAGACGAGGCAATCGCCGATGACATGTTCATCATTATCAACGTCGTCGTTGTTCTGGGGGGTGTAAGAGGAAAGGAAAGAAGGGGAGAAAGAGTGCAATTTTCGAAGAGGGAAATACAAGTTTTGGGAGAGTAAGAGCTTGGGAGCTGTGGAAGGAGAAAGAAAGGTTGAGATTTGGGGAGTTGAGGGGTTTAGTAGAGACGGAAGTGACATTGCTCTTCCACCTTAACCACCAAACTTCGATGATGTTTTCAGACTAGAAAGATAAATGAGTGGCAAGTGATGCCTCCTCTTATAAAATTGGGCCTTGACTATACTTCAGCCCACCACTAAGCCCATATTTTAGCGTTCTAGTGTTATTAGTACCCAATCCAATAGGCAGAAGCAGCACATGGAAATGGATTCTTCGCAAAAAGCAAACTGGAACCTTGAATAAGGTTTTGGGTCAAATCGCTGCCAACGATGGAAGTCACTATTCAACAAAAAAGCAAATTTCAGAAACCAGATTCATATTTTCCACATAGACTTAAAAAGGTCCGCAAACAAGATGAGACAATTTATCTACTGTCTAACCCAAGTTTAAGAATAACATACTTCTCAAAAACTGTTTAAACCACCGGAAACATTAAGCTTGAACCTCGTCCAAACTAAATATTAATATTACATCAACATTGAATACCAATTAAGTCTCATGAAGCTCTTCAGATTTCTCCTCTTAGAGGCTGCCCAAACCCAATGAAAAGTTTCACCTAGATCAACGTGAATAAGGTGAATAAGAACGCTCCCTCCTTGATCTTCCACCATGAGGAGAATAATCACGACCTCGATATGGGGAGCGTCTTGGAGATCGGCGATACCCATAGTCCTCGCGTCCACCCCGATACCTGCCACGGTCACCGCCACGGTCCCCACCACGGTCCCCACCACGGTCCCCACCACGACCTTTTCCCCCATTGCAAGAAAATGATTACAAATACTAGTCTCGACATAAAACCGTGTAAACTCCATTACAAACAGAATCAATTTCAAACTTACCATATTCCCTGGTGTTTTTCAGGCCAAGATAGTGCCCTGGAGTTGGAGTTCTTGCACGTTTCCTACGTGACTGAAAAAGTAGAAAAAACAGTTTAATATCCATCTAGTCTAGAGTAATTATTGGGTAGCATTATCAAAATAGCCAAGGAGCCTACAGCATCATACATTGCTGATCTAAATTACAGCATTAGAAAACAAACATGTTATTTTGAAAAGAACCCACGCTCCATTGGGGAAAGATCACCTGGAAGGTGAAAAAATTTGGCCATTCAAAGGAAGGGAAGAAGAAAAGCATAAAACACATCCGGACACAGGTAGAGCCTATTATATGAATGCCAGATGTGAAATACCATAAAAGCTTGATTATAAAGTTGTATTGGCCGTTGATTAGTTGAGTTGAAAGTGAATGCTGAGGTTGTATAGTTGTAGGGCAAAATAGTTGCTAATTTAGTTGATCACATGCATTTGAAAAGCTGTTTTAGCTGGCCATTGATCAAGCTTGTTTCACTTAAGTTGAGATGGGTGAACTCATCATCTTTGATTGCTGCCAACATAGCTGACGCAATATGTTCTGAATATAGCCAGAAAACCTTCAAGTTAAGAACAATGATAACCCGAGAAAACTTTTAAACTCTATCAGCAAAGATAAAATCAGATTACCCTCTCCACCGTTATGTATCGACCCTCTAGAACTGATTGGTTGAGATACTTAATGCAGCGGTTGGCATCCTCAACGTTGTCCATTGTAACAAAAGCAAAACCACGAGATATGCGAGTACGAGGTTCCACAACGAGAAAACATGATGCAACCTTTAACACAACCAAATGATTATCAACAGATAAAGATTAGATGAGCGAGTAAAGCAGAACGAAAGGAAGGGAAAATCCAACAACTAACTAAAAAAAAAAACCAACCTTGCCCTCCTTTGAGAAGTGTTCCTTAAGATCCCTCTCTGTGACCCTTTGAGATAGACCAGTCACATAAAGTGTGTTTCCTGGGTTGGAAGTATCCTCCCCTCTGGTATCCCCTCTGCACATCATTGCAATAGAATGTATATATAAAAAAACATAAATAGAATGTAATCTTCAAAATAAACAGTATATGGTATAAACATAAAGCATGCAGTTAGGTCACAGCCTCAGAAAGGAAAGCAAACCCACAAACTAACCTGCCACGACTTCTTGACCTTGACCTATATCAGACATAACCAGAGGAAAATGAATCAGTGATAAAACCACAGAACATAATTATAAAATGAAATCAAGCAGGTGGACAACAAACCTGCCCCGACTATGTGATCTTGACCTATGCCTGGGGCGTGACCATGAGCGTGATCTCGACCTAGACCTAGACTTGGATCTAGATCTGGATCGAGACCTGGACTGCTCTCTCCATGGGGAGGGGGACTGAGAATTCCTGAATGAAGCCAGCACAATATATCAAATGAAAATGGAGATTGATGTAACGGCAACTTGATAATTAGCTTCACAAAAATAAGGTTTGCTTGACATAATATCAATCCCATAGAACCAAAATATCAAGAGATAAAGCAGATTACTTCCCAAATAATTCATATTTGTTTTGACACTCGCCCATACTATCCCTTAAATACGATTCTACATTTTTCAGAAACCAGTACGTATAAGAGTCAACACACAGAAAAGCCTACTTCACCTCAATTTCATTCCTCTTCTTTTTTTTTCTTTTGAAAAGCATATCTATTATTTTTATTTTTAATTAGGGAAGAAAAAATTGAGCAACATCAAAATATGATAGTACTAAATTTTCACAATTTAATAGGGACTTTTGGAGAATGAGATCTCCTGTATCTTAAACGCTCATTAAATCCCTAAATCTTGTTTAATCTAGGGTTTCCTGATAAACAATTCGACAGAAATCAACCAAACGAGATAGCATAGACAGCCAAAAGCTAAATGGAAGGATGAGAAATGGAGCTTACCTTTTACGAGGAGAATCCGCCTGTGTCGCAAGAAAAAAAAAAAAAAAGCAATTTAAAAAGAGGACATCTTCACTAAAATAAAAGAAAATGGGGGGAAAACATGAGAGAAAAGAAGATTCGAGGGCTTACCATATTCCTGACGAGGAGAAAAGGGAACCTGGAAGGTGAGAAGATAAATTTTGTTGAATTTAGGGTTTTAAGGAGCAGGTGCGATGCGAATGCGATTCAGGTCAATGAAATTTCGATGTTATAAGAAAAGTGAAAATACTGAATTATTGGATAATAATGAATATTGATATTTAGAGTAACAAAAAATCCAGTGCGCTTGACTTACGTGGATCTTGCTTGCGTGGACCGCTACCGCTTAGAAATGGTAAATACTAAATATGGAGTATATAATTTCTCCAATAGTAGTACTATATTTAAAATTTTATTAAAAAAAAAAGTACTATATTTAAAATTTTAAAAAAATTATCCAAAAAAAATTTTTAAAAAAAAACATGTCAAAAATTAGAAAAGGGAAAAAAAACTATATAGGTATAACCATATTAAAATTGGTAGTAGAAATTAATGGAATTTTCCTGATTCTCTAAAATTCTAAAAATTTAGGCCTTTTTAGTCATTTAAAAAAGGAATGTATAGAATTTAATTCTGCTGGTGGATATGATGAAAGCTTAGCTTTGTCGAAGGAAATTATTAAAACTGAAATGCAACAATGAATAAAAAATAATGTCCTACAGAATACAGAAATGGATGATTCAGAAAGCCAATCCAAACTTCACATTCCTTTTTTCATTACGCTGCTGCTTTACATAAACAACTGATACACCCTGCTGCTTCAGATATGTCATATCTACCACAAATCAAATTTACAAACTAAGAAATAAAAATACTTGACCAAAGAATTAAACATTAAGAAATCACTGAGGTTTTGCCTGTTGCTATGCTGATCTGATTTTACAAGCTCCAATGGCATGCCGCATGCCACTATAACATCTCTACCAGTCTTGTATGATTACAAAAGCAAAAGGCAGAGGATTATGTTGTAAGAACATCCGGAAGTTTTAGCGAGTGAGCTCCAAGTACTTTACCACCAACGTCCGGGAAGTTTTCATGTCCAGGGAGTGGGTTTACTTTTCCATCAACATCTACCTGCAGAGGATACATCAGAAGGTGGCCCTGCATTGGGGAATATTCATTATCTGTGAACTTCTTCCAGTTCTCTTCAGCAATTCCATTTACTATCTTCACACATTCCAGACTTTCTGGCTCCTTGAAACACTTATTCAGCTCACCAAGATGCTCAGCCCATAGCGACATTCTATATCCATATACCTGCCAAAAGTTGTTCAAAACAAAAGATTATACTATGGAAGCCTCAAGTTCAACAGTTAGCTTTAAGAAAATGGAAAGAAAAAGATATACAAACCTGACCACGTGGATGATGCCCTTTCTTCTTAGCCCATGTATGATATGGTTGATAGGCCCCCATAGCTATCTCAGTGTCCTTTGTACCAGCCATGGATCTTTGATTAATATTAGCTGATCCTACTATCACATACTCATCATCTATTATCATTCCCTTAGCATGCACATATATCATGAACCGACCAAATTTTGCGGAGTCAGAGACCTAAGCAAAAAAAATATATTTAGTATTAATGAAATAAGCCTAAACATTAAACCCTGACAGTCTCATAAGCCTAAAAGGAAACAAAAGGGATCTCCCAAGCAATTACCGATTGACCATTACTGTCGAGCATCTCCTTGGTGACATCTTCCCTCTTACCAAGACAATAGAAATTGAGGTAATCTTGAGGATGTGAGTCTGTGATTTGCATGGATTTGAGTTCTTGTGCAATAACATCGTACATCATTTGCATTGTTTGATACTGGAAACAAAAAATGGGTTGCTAAGATGTTAAAAAGCTTCTAAAATTTGCTTTTCTCTAAGAACAAAGAGAGATTTCCTCCTTATATGGATATGATAAAGAAGATGTCAAAATGTTAAAGGTGAAGACTGAAATAAACTAAAATAACAAATTCGTTCAGATTTTCTTAAGGTGCACCTAGCATAAGCCCTCTTCCAATTTATGGACAAGGCTCCCCACAGCATACCGAGTCTACGTTCAGAACCACTTATGGATTAGCAATGAAACATGATATATTTTTATTTTCCTTTTTCAAGAAGTACAGGAAGGTCTATATGGCAACAAGCATACAATTACACCAGTGCTTCATGCTTCAATCATAGTAGACATAAGATACTTCCAGCTAAAATAGTTAAAGAAAAAGATATTAACCTGCCAATATAGAATTTCCTGTACAGTAGCAGATTTCGGATCACCCTCAGGCCACATAGGAATGATGATATATACTGCAAATCTCTCCCTAGCTCTAATTTTACTAGCAACTTTTAGTGCCAGCTCCATTGGGATCAGATTATCAGCCCCTGTTTTTACCATTGAAGCAAATAAAATATGAAAATGTAAATAAAAGTAAATGATGACAGTGTAAATTTCAACACCTTTATTGTTATCAAAATTATAACTGAGGCAAATTACACACAAATTTATATACTACTATATAGAAGAACATTCTTCTGGAAACAAAACAACAATCTAGGATATGGAGAAAATATGACATTAATAACAAAGGATAAACTGTTGACCTGCATTTTTGTATGATGGCCACGCATATGAAGATCCAAGAAAATACTGATTTTCAATATATATGTAATGCTGGGCAGATCGGATTGCCTGGATATAAGCTTCTTGAATGCTTTTCTCTATAACCAAGTTCTTAGAGCAAAAAAGATTCTGCAGATTAGGAAAACAAAAATATATATACATGTTAATAAGGGCAGTAATATAATGTACAACAGATAGAACATAGCTGCAAGTTGAAATCTGGTACTGATGAAAATCTAGAAACATGGCCACCCAATGTAATAGACATTAGGTTTCTTTCAATCTAAAATCATAAGAAAAGCAGTTTCATGTGAAAACCTGTTGCTCAGCCTTTTTAACATATTTTGGAAATCCTTTAAGTGATCCTGAGTCAATGGAGCGGAAAATCTGTGGAAATAAACGAAACAAAAACCAACATTTACTATTACTTTGTCTGAAATGGAAGAAAAGAACAAAATCAACCATGCAGTTATGGGTACTAGAAAACTAGACAACCTGAACATCCCAGTTTTCAGGGTCATCTGTACTAAGAACATGTAACTTGGGATCCTCTTCTGGAACTACTGTAGTACCATCTTCTGTATGAGCCAGGTCAGGACTTTGTATCCATGAGATTCGTTCTACCCTGATCAAAGCATCATCACTCCAGTGAGATTTCCCCTTAAAAAGTAGACTGAATTCTTTCCACTTGGTTGATTTCCTCCACCGCTGCTCAAAGTTGATAAGAATATCATATGCAGCAGGCCCTTCAATTTTGCTGTGCAAGTCATGCCACGGTTGCCTTGGAGCCTTGGTTCCAGCCTAACAAAAATAAAGAGAAATGTAAACGAGAAGGGAAAAGGAAAACAAATAAGTGCTAACATTAAAACCACTTGCTGGTTCTTTCAGTGGGAGCTCCAAGATTTTAGTCACTATGAACAATTAATAGGCTACAGTTGACATACATGACTCTCATAAACCCAGTAGTGAACAAGAACATAACTAGAGGAACTTGGAGCCACTCCAAATTTCTGCCATCCTATCTCTACCAAATCTTATCATATACATGAGATTCTTTATGGTAAACAGGTGTATGACTTTAGTACTTACCACTAAGACACATATAGAAAATCTTAATAGAGGAAAGTATACACCAGAAGAGAAGGTAGTAATACAAAACCGTGCAATCACTTACAGAAAAAGTAGGATTGTGAAAATCATCCTTAAAAACAGTCTCAAGATCACGAAGTAGTCGATGTTCAGGCGTATCATAACGACCATCACAAAGATCGATACCTCCAACAAATGCAGTTATCTTTCGAAAATTGCCAGCTGCTTGTGTGTCTACAAGAACACATTTTTGATGATGTGTAAACATGGTTCCCACAACCTGAACACACCATTGCAGAAACCAAACTCAGCAAAGTAGTTTAGTTTAAAAGTAAGCGGATGATTTCAAAGAATACTATTGCATTGCTTTCCTCAAAGATCTAGAAGCCTGAATATCCAGTAACAGAGTTTGTCAAGGCAATGGCTCTAACTTCCATATAGAGCAAATAAACAAACAACAAAATCTACAACATCAATGTGTGGTTCATTCAGTAAATTGCTAGCAAAGATTTCTTGGTGACATTATCATAAATCCAAATTATTTAACAAGGTCGAGTAAGTGAAACATCAGCATTATCTATCTCACGACACACACATGAGTAGCTGCATAAGAAGGTCAATTCATTGCAAACAACAAGGCAAAACTTACCTGTTGTTTGAGAAAACCCAGCTTACTGCTAGCATAGCGTGGAGCCAGCACACAAGTAACAGATGAATGCTTAAAAAACTTAGCAGTTTCCTCGTCGTGTGTCGCCATCACTCCCGCCTGCAGGCATCCATTGACACTAACATTGATATCTCACAATTTAAATAGCCATATAAAGACCACAAGAAGAAGTTTCTGAACATCTCTTACCGTGTTGATACCAAATTTATCGTGTGAAGTCTTATCATCCCAAACTAATAACAGCACCCTAACCCCTTCTTCCGATTTATACTTGAGCAATTCACCAAGTGTTAAATCCCCGCCTCGGGGCGGTGGCCGAGTAGGCTCTCTAACAAGCTTAATCTTATGAAAAACGGACCAACCAACAATGTAAACCATATGATGAGCCTCAGATATAGCATAACAAATATCCTCCCAACACTTGCCCTGATTATAAACTTTACCATCGTCTAATTCTATTTTAGGCAACATGTTGTCGGGAACATGAGCATCTTGGTAAAGAGTGACCCGGTGACCTCTCCTTAAAGGGAAATACGTGTGCCTCACGCCGACTTGCTCCGGATCGCTGGCGATGCTCTGCTTATACACTCGATTCTTGTCACAGGGCGTGAATTTCATATCAATGTGGATCGCCGTGTCCGGCTTAGGCGGCTTCCCCGAGGGGCCAAGGAGCCGGAACCAGCCGGTGATGGGATCTCCGTTGGCAATTTCTTGAGCGGAGATTTTGGCAGTGCCGATTGCTTCAGAGCCAAAGAGGTCATTGTCTTTGACGTTAATTTCAAGTTCGGCCATGGGATGGGCCAAGGCGATGATAAACCTCTCGTTCCACCTGGGGTTCTGGGCGTTCTTCAAGACACGTGTGCGAGCAACGGTGGCTTGCGGGACAGAAACGGTAACATAGGGGTCGCTGGTGATGATTTTACGGTGCTGCTGCTGGACTTTAGTGTCGCCATTTTCACGTTGGGCTGCAGCCTCTGATGGGGTTTTGCAAGTGCCACAGAGTGTGACACAACTGCGGATATGATTGGATAGTAAATCCATGTTGGGCAACCTCCTGGCTTCAATAATGGTTAAATCTAAGTCACCGTGAAGGTAAATCACCGGCTTCGACCCTTCTTCCGCCATTTCAGTAACAAGACAAATAGCTCACTCACTCTACAAACACTGCAGAAAAAAAAAAAAAAAAAAAAAAAAAAAAGCAAGAACCAAAAGAGAAGAGCAGAAGTTGCCGGTACGCTCGGTTATGGAACCGTTGGCGCCGCCGGAAATAAAATTGGGTTGTAGGAAGTGAAGGAACAAAAGGCGGAAATCGGTAGTAGTTGTTGTTTAGTGAATTAAAAAAGGGGAGACGTGGGGTTTTGGCGGAGAAGAAGAAGGGATAAAGACAATAGAAAAGATATAGTTAAGAGTATGACATAAAACGTGTGCCAGAGAGAGAGAGAGAGAGAAAGCATAATGAATGAATGAAAGCTTTGATTTGCTTCAATGGCAGATTCAATCCAAGCAAATCAAGGAATCTTGCAACGGCAGTTACAGACAGACAGACAGCTAAGCTAAGCTGCTTGCTTTGCTAATTTCAATACTACTTGATTTGATTTGCTCAGATCAAATCTTTTCACCAAATAAGATTAAAAAGAATAGAGTAACAAAAAAGGTAGACACAAAGTTTCAATTTTTTAACAAAAAATTAAATTAAGTGATGATCAAGGTTTGAAGGGGGCACGTGTTATGTATGTCACGTCTAAAGTTTAAGATATTTTTATGTCTTCTTCGTAATCAAAATTGAGGTGTTAATTTAATTCCTCGATGTCGCCTCAATTTTTGCACTACTAGTTTGATTTAATTGATATACAGAATTCTCCCTTATTTAAATGCAATAAATTTGGATGGATTGGATTGCTTTCATCAAATGCGTATCACAGTTAACTGAATAGTATTCAATTCTAGAAGGGGTAGTTAGAATATACTAATTTTCAATACGATATTTGGCAATGCAACTGAAATATTAGAAGTACGGACAACATGGAGATTATAGTAGCAGTTGTAAGCTTGAATAGTTGAAATTACTATGATTGGCATTCACATTTATAATTGGCGATGGGATTTTACAGTAAAAAAAATTTCCTTTTCTTAATCAGAGAAAGAGGGGAACAAATGAAATGATCATGGGTGGTACAAAATCAAAATTATTTAATTAAATTAATCCAAGCAAGGAAGCAAGAAATTGGGCCAAGGGCGAGCAAAACGTGGAAAGGGGGTTGTGCCTCCAACTCCCAAGTGGACCATTTTGCCAGCGTGTGGTGATAATGATAGACACCCACCACCCAGGCTCCAACGCATTGCTGAAAATATCCTGTCGGCATCGGCCCACTTTGTTACTTGAGCAAAAGAATTTCTATCACCTAATGACTTGAAATTGGAAGCCTATTAGTAGTAGTAATTACGATATGGATAATGTTAGCTTTAAATTTGACTTTTTTCAAGTTAAATCCTCACCTATAATCAATGTTGTTTTATAAGAGTCTACATTTTCATCAAAACTACTACTACTACTAAAAGTCTATACTTGTTTCAAGAGTAAACATTATGAAAGTATGATCAAATGTAAATGTAGCTAGCATGGTGGGATTTATTTATTTATTTGTTCAACAACTTGCTCCATCATCACCAAACCACAAACCTTCCCTTGTTTTTGACTCTCTCTTTTACTCATAAATGATCCCGCCCCGAGCATCAACAAAAGTGCTTCAGCCGGCCCAAGGAGGAAAGGAACTAATCTCGGCAATTTTTGTGGCAGGCCCTTGTCACAATAATTTAGTCACATTTTCCACCATGTTCGTTTCGTCCCTTTCGTTATCTTCACTGTTCTTTTACTGAAAACTAAAGCCTTCTTTCGAAAATGAAAACCGAAATAGGGGGATGCTTGTGAAAGACGTAATGCTTTGCATATACACATTCACAATATTATTATGCTATACATTAACGTTGGAACTTTTGAGTGAGGATTTGGTTTCACTTTCACGTGCATCAAAATACCACTCTTGGGATTTCCTCTTTTATTCTCAATCAAGGATACCACTGGAAACCCAAGATCCTTTTCCAACTTGGGAGACCACCTCCCTCATTTGATAGGTGACCTCCTCACAGAAATGGAATGGTACAGCTTTCAGCAGAAAGGCCAGAAATCCTGTACTTAGATTTTTGTCATAAAAAAACGTCTATTTGCATTTACATTTTATATGGGAGGATAATAATAGGAAGTTTCCTCAATACACAAGAAAAAAGACTATGATAATGCCATCTAACTAGACTTACAAGTTACAACAGAATTGGAATTAGAGGTTACATGGACCATGGTTCTTCTCTTCCACAAATTTCCTTTTATAGCAACCTTTTTTTCCTTTTCACTTTTCAATCGCTTTTCTTCATACAAAGGATTAATGCTTACGCAGCCTTCATCACAAGCCCTCCAATCAAAATCTGATAACGTGCCACGTGCGCTAGAAAATTGCTTCATTTGGCAAAGGGAAGGAACTCTTTCAGCAACCGGCGCCTCCGCATAGGAAACATGAGATTCTCGACCACCCTTTGTCCCTTTCAATGCCTTAAGCATCAACCACAGAGGCTTCCTCTTCACCTCAACCACCAATGCTTGTGGCGGAGGTGAAGCAAGCCTAGATTTGCTCACAGTCTCTTTCTTCTTTTTCTTGGACTTGATTTGGCCCATGCACGAAACCTTGGGTGAGTTTGGTTCACGTGCATCAAAGCTTCCATTCTTGGACTTCCTTGGAGCCTCCTTGGGAATCAGGGATACAATCGGAACTGAAGAAGAACCTTTACCCACAGGGCTGATCGGTGGGCTTATTTGAAAAGTGACGGCCGATGCAGCTTTTGGCAGAAATGCAAGGATCTTGTTCCTCTGTTTCACTGGTCTCTCCATCCGATCAAGCAAGGCCAGAGAATGAGAAACAAACAAGTACTAGTATATTGTATTTGACCTTTCAATATAAGTTGAAGGCACATAAAATAAAAGAGCATTGTAGATATAAGAGAGTTGTTGAAGTGGTCAGAACTTAGAATGTAAAAAAAAATTGATGAGACAACTTTGTTGCCGGCCAGTACTTACAAACATTTCCTACTAGGTCGTCGTTCTAATTAATCACGGACGGCCAACCATTTGTTTAAACCAAAAAAAAGAACACACTGATATTTTATAGTTGAAAATCCGTATATTAACATGCAATTTGCAAACAATCAAAAAACGTAGGTTCAACAAAGAATAACAAGTTTATTCTATTCGTTCAATACCACTACAAGTCCATTTGACTTAAAAAAACAGCTGAGTTGAGGGCTTGTGATGCAGCCCTAACGTTTACTCCTATCTCCTTTACCGCCTTTATCATCCTTCCCATCATCCTTGTTGCTTGCTTGTGGGGTGTATTGACTTGTGGATGATGGCGAATAGCCGGGAGCACTAGGGGAGTACCCAGCACTTGGACTGCACAAATCACTGGAAACATAAACAACGACATAGAGCGAATTTTATATATTCAAGTATTCAACACTTGAGTCTGCTTACCTGTACTGTGGTGAACTTGGGCTATAGTCTGGACTCACCCCAGAATTGTATGGGCTGGTTTCAGAGAAATAAAACTAAAAAAAAAACAGATTATTTCAAGGCATTTCGAACAAAATCGATATTACAAGTCTGACAGCAACTTTCTAGATTACCTTGATAAATTACATAACAAAAGATGAAAGATTACCTGCTAGGACTGTATGTTGGACTGGAAGGGGAATAAGATGGAGAAGTTGGTGAATATGATGGTGATGTTGGGCTGCAATTAAGAAACATAAGTTACAGGTTGCATTCCATAGCATGAAATATGAATATAGATCATTGGTACCAAGGGGAATAAAGAATAATCTAAATTAACACTCACACCATTGGACACTCGTCAGGAACAAACAAAATTTAGTTTAGTCTACCATGGCATACCTGTAATTCGGCGATGTTGGACTATACGGACTGGAAGGAGACAACCTTGGGCTGCTTGGTGAGTATGCAAGAGACGGACTATACTTGGCAGACTGTGGATTGTAACTTGGAGAAGTAGGACTATAGCTTGGTGATGTCGGACTATAACTTGGTGAGGTTGGACTGTACCCTGGAGAAGTGGGGCTATAGGCTGGAGAAGTAGGACTGTATGATGGAGACGTGGGGCTATAGGAAGGTGAGGTCGGGCTGTAAGAAGGAGACGTTGGACTGTATGATGGGGATGTTGGGCTGTATGATGGAGAAGTGGGACTATAGGCAGGTGAAGTTGGGCTGTATGCAGGTGAAGTTGGGCTATATACAGGTGAAGTGGGGCTGTAACTAGGTGAAGTTGGACTATAGCTTGGAGAGGTGGGACTGTAACTTGGGGAAGTGGGACTGTAACTTGGGGATGTAGGGCTGTAACTTGGCGATGTAGGGCTGTAGCTTGGAGAGGTCGGAGAATAAGATGGACTAGTAGGAGAATAGGCTGGACTTGTTGGACTGTAACCTGGTGAACTTGGACTGTAAGTAGGTGATGTGGGGCTGTACCCAGGAGATGTGGGGCTATATCCAGGAGATGTCGGACTGTAACCAGGCGAGGTTGGACTGTATCCAGGGGACGATGGACTGTAGCCAGGAGAAGATGGGCTGTAACCTGGGGATGATGCAGGAGAGAATGCCATGCCACCAACATAAGGTGAGAACTGAGCATCTGTAATGGGTGAGAGACGGAGATTCGGGCTCAGCAAGTAGCTTGGTGACATCATGCCTTCATGGTAAGGTGTTCCTGACACTGGAGAGCGAGCAGGTGTCATGCCAAATTCCAGGCCTTCCATGTAGCTAGGTAGCTGAAGTTCAATTGCATTCTTCAACATCTCATCATTGAGATACAAGGCACAGTCTCCTGTGCCAATTGGTGCTAGCTGACCTAGCATTATATTCTCTGTCACACCCCGCAAATGATCCGATTCAGCATAAACAGCAGCATCAAGGAGAATATCTACGGTTTCTTCAAATGAGCACCTCATCATAGGCCCTGTATCATTGCGGTTGATGCCATGACGGGTGATGGCCATTAAGTGGCCACGATAGGTCATTGTATCACAGAGGATAGCTAAATGCCGATAATTCACATAGGACCCGTCAAATGATATAACAACCCGCAATTCATCCAACAAGGATCGACGAACTGCTTCAATCCCAAGAACTTCAATCACCTCAATCAAGTGATTGCTTGTTGTTCTCCTTGGATCAACATCTTCATGGCACATGACAGCCAAGAGATTAACACCTTCTGTATCCAGCACCCACTCCTCGGCTGTCTTATATCCATCATTCTCATTAAACTTGCTTGCTTTACTGTGTTTAATGAAGACTTTGTTGATGTCTGGGATGCCTCGAAGGGCCATTTCTGTCAGCATGTTGCTTTCAATCTTCTTCAAGAAAACATCATCTTCAGCAGACTCATCATTCAATTCACCCTTTGGGGCTTCATCATTCATGATGCGGATACGTAGGATGAGCTTCTCTGCATTGTCATCATTAAATATGCAAGTCAAATCATCATCAAATTCCAGGTTGATCTTCTCAGCTATATCAGCCATGCTCAACTTCTTATCAACCATCATCTCGCGATTCAACTCTATGCGAAGCAGCCAAGGGGAGATTTTTTCAGGGGCAACCTCTTCATCTGGCATTTCATAGTAAGACTTGACAAAGTCAATATCCTCCTCAATAATCGTGCTCATTGGGTCTGGATCATACCATACTTCAGTAGCATGAGTAACACTACGAAGAGTAGTGTACTCTAAAGCACACTGGACATTCTTGGCCTTCTCCTTTGTCTTACCGGATTCGGGAGAGAGGAAGACTGAAAGAGATGGTGTTTTAATTTTCTTAGCTACATTAATAATTTCCCTCAACCTAGGAACACCGAGGGTCACATTCTTTGCACTCACACCAGCATAGTGGAAGGTGTTAAGAGTCATTTGAGTAGCAGGCTCACCAATTGATTGTGCAGCAACACAACCTATCATCTCACCAGGTGCTACCAAAGACTGCAAAAATCTTGACTCTATTTCACCTATAACCCACTCAAATGCTTCTTTTGTCAGTCTATATTCCTGCAACACCCTTTTACTGGCCAAAGTGCTGCGAAGCAAAATGCAGAAGAAAAGGGTGGCATTCTTTTGGGCTTCCACACTCAGAGGGTCTGTACCTGGAACAACCTTCAACCTTTCCTGGAGCTTATCAACAGAATCTACAATTTCCACTGGGTGCAAATCTGACACCCTTCTAAAATCAACTTTAAATGTCTTCTGCGCATTCCAGATAAGCCTCTTCAGGTTAACAGGCAGCGGCCAATTACTATCTCCTGTGACTGCAATCTCTGTTCCAAGTTGGAATCTATCAGCTTCAAGTTTCTGAACTTCAGCTTCAAAAACATCACGTAACTCTTGGATAGTTCTCAAATCTTCAATATGCTCTGGTAACATATAAGAAACCGGATTCCAACTTTCATCATCTATATTATATCTGAAGACCTTATCAAACTCTGTTTTCTTCATCTTCAAAGAATCCAGCTTCTGAGTTTCTATCCATACAGCATCCATACCATCTTCACCATAGAGGAACTGAATAACATCTCCCAATGAATTCCTCACAGTTCCATCATATTTAACCATAATATCCTCCATAGCCTTTACTAATCGCCTCTGTATGTACCCAGTCTCAGAAGTCTTGACTGCAGTATCTATGAGACCTTCTCTACCACCCATGGCATGAAAAAAGAACTCTTGTGGGGTCAACCCACGTAGGTACGAGTTCTCCACAAACCCACGACTTTCAGGACCATAATCATCCTTGGTAAAATGGGGCAAAGTACGATCTATGAAGCCAAATGGGATTCGCTTTCCCTCAACATTCTGCTGACCCACACAAGCTGTCATTTGGGAAATATTAATGAAACTTCCCTTGGATCCTGCAGTAACCATTGCCTTAAGGTTGTTGCTTTCTGACAAACTTTTCTGTGCACTATTTCCAGCATCATCACGAGCTTTATTCAAGACCTAAAAAACCAAACCATGTTAGCTTGCAACAAAAAGATGCCGTAAAAATAGAGAGCTTAAAGTAATGTAGCTTCAGGTACCTGGTTAACTTTGTTTTCAAAAGATTCCATCATAGTTCTTCCAGGTTCAGGCTCTAAATCTTTTGATTGGGCTTGAGTAATTAGATGTTTCACTTCCTCTTTAGCTTTTGATATAGTTTCATTGATCTTTTCCATTGTTGCTGCATCAGCAATAGTATCTCCAATACCAATACTAAAGGCATTCTGCAGCAGCCAATAATTAACAAGCCATTGTGTATGTCCCAAAAATTTTCTGGCTGCATCAGGACCAACCTCTTCCCTGTGAAAAAGACATTAAAATTTTACCAGGATGAAAGCAAAGGCCAAATGCACAGTTGTAGGAATTCATACTTTCCAAGGAACAGTACATAATCCAAATTGCTTGAAAATAACTAACCATTACCCACTTTAGTGGAAACTAATTCAACAGTAAATTTTGACAATCTTCTTTTATGATTAAGACTAGCAGAAAAGAATTAAATAAAAAACCAAAGCTGATTGCACATCCAAACTCCACGGATTTGGAGATCATCAAATGTCTAACGAATCAGCTTTTCTTTATAATATAAAAGTTAGATCAACAATTTTGCCTAAAGACTTACCAAATGACATGTATAAGACTTCCAGTAGATGTTCCAAGCGTCTTCTTGCAAAGAGTGCCAGCCAGCACCTCCCCTTTTTCTATTCGAACTTGAGTATCCCCAGGGGTTATAAACCCAGTCTCACTTTCAGAATGCCAGGCAGAAGTTCTCAGCAGATTTATCTGCTTTGGTATGATAAGATTGAAAACCTGCTTTCCAGTCCAAAGTGGCCGTGGCTTTAGAATTGCCGGAGCTGGAACCTTTCCATCAAAGTCCTCCCACCACATTAATATATTCATGAAAACGTCCTGCAAAAAACCCCATATAAATTAGACTCACATCACAACAATGACAAGTATGTAGCAATTAAGCAGGTTGATTTTTTTTAAAAAAAATGGCTATCATCACCGCTACCTTTTCTATGAAAGTATCTCTCTTGGTGATTTTACGACATCCTAGAAGTGTATCTTGGACAATCCCCATAACAGGCCTATTTGATTGAGGAGACACAATGCACTTAGGCACCATCATGAGCTCCAAAACCTCAGCTCTTGTCTCAAAAGATTGAGGAACGTGCATATTCATTTCATCACCATCAAAATCAGCATTGTATGGCGAAGTAACAGACAAATTTAGACGAAATGTCGAGTACGGCATGATCCTGATTCTGTGGCCCATGATTGACATTTTATGGAGACTAGGCTGACGATTAAATAGGACAAAATCTCCATCATTCAAATGCCTCTCCACCTGTAGCGACAATGGTGACAGTTAAAACACATGACAATAAACCAACATCCAACTAAAAAGCTGTCAGAATAGAAGCATGCCTTATAACCAAGCTCTAGGTGATGATCACTACTTTTCTTCAGATATCGAAGATCAAGTCTTTGTCCATCATCTCTTATGATGTACTTAGCACCAGTCTTTCCAGGTGGGGGATGAGGCCCATATTCCACAAGCTCTTTCAACCTGTTTAAATCATAGCTCCGATTCTTATAATTGGCCAAAAGTGGAAGAACTTAAAGAGTACCTAAGAAGATACTTACCTCTCGATGTTATATGGGGTCACAGTTTCTGGATATGTGAGGTTTAAAGCAATACTCCAGGGTACTCCGAGTTCATCAATGTTGATATTTGGATCTGGTGTAATAACTGTTCGAGCCGAAAAGTCAACCCTTTTGCCCATCAGATTACCCCTAATCCGGCCCTCTTTTGCCTTAAGCCTACTACAAATAGATTTGATAGGTCTCCCAGATCTTTGTGTAGCCTACACAACAAAGTGATACATGTGCATTCATATGGATTAGCAGATCTCAGAAGATAAACAACTCTAGAACTGTGCAGGTAAGCACCATACCCTTGGCAGTCCAGGCAACTCGTTGTCGAAATATGTTGCTACATGGAACTGCAACAACTGTGCAAATTCAGATATGATATGTGCAGGTGACCCATTTCTTTCTTGTCTCCTCAAGTTCTCATTGTGCCGAATGATCATAGCTAAGGCATGTGTTAAGTCGTCCTGGATTCAGCGAAAAAGAAAATTCAGATTTGCTCTATACAGTAATAAATGGAATTAACCTTCAAATATGAAAAGCAACATAAAAGAGACTTGCCTCACTCCTAGAGGAAGTGTCCATCATCACTGAGGGTCTCACAGGAGGTGGAGGTATTGGAAGTACTTGAAGAATCATCCAATCCGGACGGGCATACTTAGGATTCAAGCCCAATAGTTGGCAGTCCTCATCACTTATCCTCTTCAAGACACTAAGAACCTAAAAGACACAGACAAAACATGAATACAATATTTAAAAAGAACAGGTCAAAATAGTAGCACAATGCACAACTGGCTACCCGTTCAGCAGTGAGAGTCTGTTTTCTTTCTACAGGTTCTGGAAGTTGTTCTTGATCATCAGTCCTCTTCCTTTGGGCCTTATACTCAGCAATCATCTTCATACCATCAATACTCAGCTTCGGCTGCTGAGCACCACAGCCACCACGACTCTTTTTCACTGGCTCCTCCGTATCTTGACCTTGGACATCAATTTCATCACCACCCTCACATTTTGTTTTGTTTTTACATGCATCTAAGATCTTTTTCAACCTGTTTTTTGGATTCTTTATCTTCAATGCCTGCTTAAATTTATGGTCTTCCTGGAAACGCAAAATTGTGAAGGTACATGTGAGCTAAGTTTTAGTTTTCCAAACAAATCGTGATTAAAAAAGGAAAACTGAGCTATAAAGCCAATAGAACGATTACAACATGCCTTTCTGTTACATGCTTAATATTTACTATGCTCTTTGCAGTAACTGGCAGGTAATAATCAAAATTCTGAATAATGCAAACATGATATATCAGAACATAACAAGAAGATCTAAACCAAGCAAGACAAGTTCCAGCTCAAATCCAAACAAGAAAATGACATAATCAGGCTCAGAAGTACCTCATCAGCAAGGATTTTGGAGCAATTAAAACAGACACTTCTCATAATACTGAGCACAGTTTTCATAAAGCCAATATGAAACATAGGCTTGGCAAGCTCCAAGTGCCCAAAATGTCCTGGACACTCTGCCATGTTAGCAGTACACGTCTCACACTTCATCTTCCTATCAATTGTGCCAAGCCGCGGGTCACTTAAACCGGCCACTTTTGGTTTCCCCCTTTCTGTCGTTTCACTATGCTCAATCTGCACCACCGACATTTGCCGCTGCAAAAGCCACGAAAATGAACTTATTAACTTCCCAATTCAACAAGCTTAAGCAAAGAGGGAAAACGAAAACTGCATAGCAACTTCATCTTGTAGTTAAAGAAAGAAGAAGCGCAAAGTAGTTGCCAGTTCAATGGAAAGATTCTACAGTTTTCATCTCTTTCATTTTCGTTATTTCTTAGCAACCAAATAGACTGCAAAGAACGAATGAGAAAATATGAAAGTATGAGAGACGAGGAATCGAAATTTACGATTTCATCGGGGCTGAGGATGCCGAACTGGACACACCGGACCTTGGCCACCTCCGCTGGAGAGTAAGGGAATCGCAAATCCATGGCGATCCGATTCGATCAAAATTCTTAACCCTAGATTCTCACCGAGTAAAAAACTGAAGTTCCTTTATTGCGAAATGAATTTTTTTCCTGTTATCATTTGGTTCTAAAGTTAATTTTCTATTTTCGATTCTATTTTTGAAATTTTCCCGGTTAATTTGAGAGATCGAAAATTTGTCGAGATGGAAAGAACTCTCTCGTCTCAACAGAGAGAAAGACTCTCAAACAGATGGAACGAGAGCCCCTAAGCGCTTATTTATAGACAAAATGTACAACAGCCCTAGCTTAAACCGACTTTTCCAGATTACTATCGTACCCCTGCAGCGTTAAGCATGAGGTCAAAAATGCCCTCCAACACTTGGACCATTTGACTATAAGCTTAAAGGCCAAAGCCCAGGCCCAAACTAGCTTTTTATATCCAACTGTCCAAAACTTCTGGAAGCTTGAAGCCCACGCCCAAAATATAAATTTCGCCCATCGGTAGAAACTTCACGTCACCAACATCGTCATGGAAAATGGATAATTTTCAAAACCAACAACGCGTCTCCAGCGATAAATTGCGTCTCCGACAAGAATAAAAGACCTTTGGCAACAAAACTGAAATCGAAAACGGAAATGAAAAATGGGTTCCATCTACTGCTGTAAAGAGTGCGGAACCAATCTAAACTTGAGCACAAGCCATCTCTTCCCTCCAGATTTCTACTTCGAAGCGGGAAACAAGGGCACCCTCTCCTTCGCCTTGATCGACACCACCAAGTTCAAGTTAGAGAAAGAGGACAAGATCAGGCCATTTTTTGAGACCCTTGATTACTGGGGAATCCAACGAACCAGAACCAAGATCAAGTGCAACAGCTGTGGCAAACTCGTCGGTTATGTTTACGATGACGGTCCCCCTCTCACCGATAGTCCCGGTCAATTTCACTTCGGCCCCAGTCAGGTCATTCCCAGGGCACCTAGGTATCGCTTCAAGACCAAGGCGCTCAATATCTCCTCTGAAACTTGAAGTTTATAATTTGTTGTGATCATTGTGTCTGGATTTTGTACGTATTTTGAGTTGAGGGTTTATTTTCCTTTCATTAGGTTTTCGGAGTATATATTATTTATGCCCTTTGTGGCTTTGTATCAATAATTATAAAATTATTATTGCCCTGTTAATTAAAATTCTATTGATGATACTTTGTTCTGCGTTTTTATTCTTATTGAACGTTCTGTGGATGGATGCAATTAGAACTTTTGCAGGGAAACATCATTTAATAATATTATACAAAGTTGCCAAACTGATGAAAGGAAATGTGTCTACCACTTTCAGGAAATGTTTGTGTTTCCATAGTTGCCAAAACAGGGCAAAAGCCATATGAATTGCTTGTAATATCCAATGCTTACTCTGTTACAGAGATGGATTGCAAATGGCTAACAGTAAACCAGGAATTTAGAATCAGACTTAACTAAGAGCTATTTTATAAACGAATTAAGCTATTGCTATCCTTTGGTCTTCACTAAAAAGCATTTTCAAGCGGACCTCAAGCTTGAATTGATGGATAAATTATAAATACCAGGCAGGAATCTATACGAATCATCATATAGACCAGCAGCTTGTAAATAAAATATATAAATATAAGGACAAAAAATCATAGTTTCATATTGCAACTAACACTTGTATATTCTAATTATAATCATAATTTACTAATTTAATTAAATTGTAACAACTCCTCTTTGTCCATACATTGTAGAAGTCTTAACTTGTAATTATACGTTACTGATTAAATTAAGTTCTATCAACTCTCCCTTTGTCTTTACATCTTATCCTAAGCCAACAAAAGAAAGACCCTCTCATGGCGCTGACCGTCATTACTTGATAGTTTTCAAACTTTTCCACGAACCTCGATCATCCAGAATCAATTCACTCGACAATCCATGCATGTATTATATATATGCAAAGCACAAGAAATCAAAGTATCATCTAGCTTGCTTTGGGTATGATCCCTTTATCTACCCTTTTTTAAACTTGATTAGTTTGCTTTTTTTTTTTAGTGAATTATATATAGTTGTGGAAAACAGGACTTCTGGGTTAGCTTCTGGAGTTTTGGGCGCTTTACTTGCAACGGATAACCGGATTTCGAGTGGGGCTTACCGGTAGGTATGTAGTTATGAAGGAGATGGTGATATAAACCATATCCCATAGTTTTTTTCCCTGCATAATCTTTTATATGGCAGTTTATTTCATATTCAGGAATATGGACTATATAGCTTGTTCAGTTTTGTCAGTTAATCTTTATATAATTCTTTAAAATCTTATCTACCGGTCAAAATTTTTACTAGTTGCCTTTATTTCTGCACATGTATGACCTTTGCATACTGACCAGTAAGCATATATAGCATTCCAAAAATTGAAAACTAAATATTGCAACTCAAGAAAGCAATCTATCATTCACAATTGAAAGTTAGGTTGTCCCTCAAGAAAGGGAAAGTTAGGTTGGACTTGGATTAGTAGATATGGGGGTTGGTTATGGAAATTGGAAATGGCATTAATTCATGTATATTCAATATATTTGTCCCGTATTATTTGTTATTTCATCTGATTATCACAAAACTTGGACTTGATATTATGCTCGAAAAATCTTCATGATGAGGAAGGAAATGAAGGTGGAAACTGAGAGTATCAGTATTAAGCCTAAAGAGGCAAACCCTCGGCCACCCCCACCTCCTCCACTGCCACTTCCAAGATTTTGGGCAAAGAAGAGAAGCCAAGAGAGTGTAACAAACCGAGAAATTGCCAAGTTCTGGAAGCAGAAAAAGATTGTGGAAGAGGATCATCTCTTAGCTGCCATCAAGGCTGCAGCACGCATTAGAGCCCGGAATCTTTCGGTAAGATCCTCATCCTATGCCACACATATAGCTCTGTCTGTGACATGATTCTGACAGAAAACTCTGGCCATTTTCACTGATTTATGTTGATCAGTGGATTATTTAACAGTCCAAATGATCCTTTTTGATTATTCAACCTTTTGTCCTGTTTTCACTTCTCTTCTCTGTTTTTCCTTGGTTAACTTGTTAAAGTTTGGTAATGTATAGGAGGAAGACTACAAGCGTTTTGAAGAGTCATTGACTGATGAAGATGGCAATGACCAGAAGACGGTAGCCCCAACAAATATTAGCAAAGGAGATGAAAAGAAGAAAGATATTCGTGTGGGAATTAAGGATTGGTTAGTAAATTTTATTTCCCAAGACTTTAGCTATACTTTTTAATCGTGACAATAATAAACATATGTACTAGGAAACTTTACCTTGAACCAGAATAATAATCCCAAAGTGCAGGCCCCAATATTAGTACCAATGTCACTGTCATGCAGTTTTATGAAAGAAGCACATTAATTGCTGCACTTTATCCATGAAATTGTAGATAACATAACTGATACCCTTTGCTAAATATAGTATTTGTTCATCTTGATCTTGTAGAATCATAGTTAGTGATAAAATGGTTTAATTCCTTGAACTTTACAAACAGAACTTAGAAAAAAAATTAAAAATCTACTAATACTCTGCTTTGAACAAAAATGAGATGAGCAGGTGGACAAAGAGCAAGTATGCATATTTGAACCAACCAGCTGTGGAGTGGGTGGACAATCCAAAGCGACGAGCATCCACTTTTGTTCCAAATTGTTTCAATTATAAACCTGTTCCCATCTATCCCACCTCACTTGGTGTGTTTTAAGCCATCGAGACTGGGGGGCAGCTGTTTCAACAATATTCATTTGATTGTGTGTGACAGTTAAATTGATTTGTGTCATTGAAAGCTTAATTTAAGTTGAGTGTGCTTACAAATATAAGTATGTACTATAATATATATGGATAAGATTATTAACTTCATTCTCCTCTGTTTTTGTTCTAGCCCACTTGAGTTTTGGGTTTTCTCTCTCTGTTTTTTCCCCATTTATGATTATTATTAGTTATTATTATATATTAATTGAGTGCCCCAAAAGTCAAAATCTTGGACGGATGAATGATACAAGTTTATGGAAAATTAGTATATATAATATAATCATAATTAAAATTTCCCAGTGGCAATTGGCAGAAGCAACTAAAAGGACGAGGCTCAGTCGCTGACAAAGTTAATGAACACCATGCAGATGATGGCCATGGGAAATGAATCCTTACATCATCACCAACAAAGTTTGGTAGAAATATTCGTGGGGAATACATGAATAGACTTAGTACAAGCTACTCGGGGTTTGACATTAAACATAGTAATAAACTTTATACTAATAATAATTTATTAAACCAATTATATAAGATTAGTTTTTATTAATTAATATTATAAGGCAAATTCTACAATACACCATATGTGGAGTTTAACAGACTATACAAACGGGTCCTGAAGGGTGACATGTGTCCTTTGGGGATTAGATTGAAATATTTAAAACTTAATTAATTAAAAAATTGGACATGTGTCAACTCCATAACCCGTTTGTGGAGTCCAAAATTTACACCACCAGTATATCAAATAATTACCCATATTATAATATATATCATGGTGTAGCACCAATTTTCCATTTTATCAATATAAATTGTAGTACATGAATAGAGGGAGAGAGAGAAACAATCCAGCGTTGCAAAACAAAGAAATAACCCATAACATGACAGTCGTGATAAAAATTTGACTCGGTTTTTTTAATTCATAATAGATCATATGGATGAGCTGTATTTAGTTCACCATCTGTAATTAGACTGTTTCCATGAGTACTTGTAGTTAAATATATATATTTTAATTTAGCAATAGCATTTACCAGGTTTAATGCTATCCATGAGACCAAAAAAAAAATCATGATTATTATGATGAATAATGTGATAATGTCATTTATCTTATAGCAGAAAAGATTAGGCTTTGCATGTAAATGTTATGTTACGGATTTAAGTAGGAAATGGATAATAAATAGCCGTATGTCAATATTAGGTAAAACATAATTTCTGATTAAATGTGTTAGGTCGAGTTGGCATTTTTTAGTTAAGTTTGACTTAGATCTTTTATCTTTTAGCAAATCATAAGTCCTTACTTGGATTTTTATTTTTTTTTCTCTTATTTATTTTGCATCAAATCAAAGTATGTCTAGATTGTGAAAAAGTTGATTTAGTAAATAAGAAAAAGAAAACGGAGAAAATTGCAAAAAAGAGAAATATGAGAGCGATTAAAGAAAAGAGCCTCAGCGTAACTTAAGACCAGTCTAAATTTTCAAGAGAAACATCCAAGCAGAGTAGCAGACCAAAAAGACTTGCAAATAAAAATCAACTTAAAAGGGAAAAAATACAAAGGAAAGCGGAGAAAAGAGAGCGCTTAATCGTAACTGGTCTCTTGCTGAACACCGAGTGGAGGAAGTTTCAGATCTCGATCTCCCGAGTTTTTTAAAGCAATGGCGAAGCCGAGGTATCCGCGCGCTCCGGCTCGGAAATCCTCATCGTCAACCATGTTTCTAACTGCGCTCATCATGTTTACCTTCGTAATTTTGATTCTTTTGGCCCTCGGAATCCTTTCTATTCCTAGCACTAACTCCGGAAATTCGCATAAACCTAACGATTTGAGCTCGATTCAGCATAACGTCGTCGACAGGTAAGTTTGTTTTCACATTTTTGGTTTAGTTCAATGGCGATCTGGTATTAACTCTGCTTTTTTTTTCTGGGGGCATTTTTCCATTTTTGCAATTTCCGAAGTGATGAAGAAGAAGGGAGAGCAGAGCAGTGGGTTGAAGTCATCTCTTGGGAGCCTAGAGCGTTTATCTATCATAATTTCTTGGTCAGTTCTTTTTCTTTTTGGCTGAAAATGTTGCTAATTGTGTTTCTTTCCTGTTCCTCTTCAATCTGAATTTAAAATTTAATTGAAAAATCGTTGCCATTGATATTATTTTTGGTTAAATAAGCAAATTGTTTTTCTAATTTATTTGCCTTTGATTTTTCTCGTTCTTCTTCTTTAATTTCAATATTACAAATTTCCAGTTTACTTACTCATATCAATTTAATCAATAATTAGAATCTTTCAATTATAAAGGCGAATTATATCTGGATTAGTGTGTCTTAATTGTATTCGCAGTAATTTAGCAGACCATAAAAAGATTTAATATCAAAATTTTAATGAATTATTCATGTGAAATAAAAATGAAGAAATGGGAAATCAGATAAGGTAATACTAGTACTAGAATAATAAATGAATTTATATACTCTTATCTCCTTTGCTCTTTTTGGAGTATGTCCTGATATGTACCTCGATTTCTTAGCAAGTCCAGGTTTTGTTTTTAGTTATTAAGATTTTATGCCTTATCAAGCTCTTCATTGATATTATGGCAGTCCAAGGAAGAATGTGAATACCTAATTGAACTTGCCAAGCCTCGTATGGAAAAATCAACTGTCGTAGATAGTGATACTGGGAAGAGCAGAGATAGCAGGTTTGAAATACTATTTGCTCTTTTCTTTTTTGTCTTTGTTTACCCCTTGATTATGTGTGACCATGGATGTCTTCTAACAGAGTACGTACAAGTTCTGGAACATTTCTTCCTAGAGGACGTGATAAGATTATTAGGGACATTGAGAAAAGGATTGCAGATTTTACCTTCATACCAGTAGGTATGTGTTTTCATTCCATATCGATGAGTCCATTCTCTTCCATTATATTCACTAGTCTTTTCTCCCCTCCTTCCATAATATCTTCTATACTTCCTTAAATCTGCTTTAGTTCAGTTTTTGCTTTTCATGCTGTTTGTGGTTGTAAAGTTACTCATGGCAATGCAATAATATGCAGAGCACGGGGAAGGGCTTCAAGTTCTCCACTATGAAGTCGGCCAAAAGTATGAGCCTCACTATGACTACTTCATGGATCAGTTCAACACTAAGAATGGGGGCCAACGCATAGCTACGGTCCTTATGTACCTGTGAGTGACGTGACAAATGTTCACTGTGTTACTCATCTGTCCTAATGCTGTAGCACATTATATGAAAGTTAACCTTCTTCATTTTGTACTTTTTTTGTACCGGTTTGCAGATCAGATGTTGAAGAAGGGGGAGAGACAGTGTTTCCTGCAGCAAAGGGAAACATTAGTGCTGTGCCTTGGTGGAATGAATTATCTGAGTGCGGAAAAGGGGGACTTTCAGTCAAACCAAAGATGGGTGATGCGTTACTTTTCTGGAGCATGAAGCCTGATGCAGCTCTAGATCCTTCAAGTTTACACGGTTAGTTCTATTTACTGTCTAACTAGCTGCTGAGGTGTGTAGTTATATTTCACAAGGACACTTTCTATTTTTGAGTTTCATGATGTCCCTTGCATCATTGCATGCCACATGTTCACATGTTCTCTTTTCGAGGTTCATCTGTAATTTACTACTTTTTACTTATCCAGGAGGCTGCCCTGTGATTAAAGGAAATAAGTGGTCATCAACAAAATGGATGCGTGTCAATGAGTATAAGGTTTAAACGGCCATTATAAAGGTAACTTTTTCTATCTTGCAGTGGTAGTTATCAAAATCATTGATAAAGGCATAAAGCTACTCATTATTTACTAGTAATTATATTAATTCCTTGAGAGAGGGAACTCAAAAACCTGAAACCTCTGGTGTTCTACATTTTCCCCATCGTTCTTGTAAACTGAAGAGCATGCAAACTAGCCTTGCCTGCAAATCGTCTCATACATTATCTCACATTGTTTATTTTCTTAGTTGACAGGGGTTGACTCGGATTCCTTGTTGTAATTTGGCAAGTTAAGTGAGAGAGCTCTACCGCTATTGTGCTTCACATATGGTGCACAGCTTGGTGCCTCCCTGCTATCATTTTTGTGTAGTGCTTTATCCATGCTGACTTAGACTCATGCTCCAGCCTTGTTTCTGTACTTCCTTTTTCTATTTCTTTTTACAATTTTAGTTTTTTACCTCAGTAAAGAGCCTTTATTTGTTATACGCCCACTAAAATAGAATAAAATGTCGGAATTTTTAGCCTGCGTACATTGTAATAATACCCGCAGCACTTGAGATTGAGATGATGATAAATGTGAAACACGATATTATTTATTTAGAATTTTACAATTTGTTTATCAAATTATCAGAGAATTCTGTGAAAGAATTGCATGAATGGAAGTTTGTTTGACCTATTAGAAATTTTCATCGTTAGACAAAATTGATAACTCCCATACTAAAAATGGCTAATTTTTTACCTGATAATATGATAGAATGGAAATTCTAGGATTGCGCCACGCCTTGGTCCTAGATTAGGGCCTTTAAACGGTGGTAGTAGGCCATATCTGTGACCAAATTGGGACAGAATTGGCACTTATTGGGCCTATTTAGACCACCAGTTAGGCCACAATATTGGTTAGTATCGCATGGCCGGCTCTAATGGGTGTCAAGCATCCATTGAATGGACCCTTTAATCATTGCTGTCCCTATTTAATCTTTGATCATTTTTTTTTATATTTAAAAGAAAAAATATAAAGCCTGAATTATCGATGATGTAATCAACAACATGCTTAACAAAATTCCTTATTATACTTCCAAAAAAAAAATATTGTTCTTCTGCAAGAATTTATATACTTTCGAAAAAGTGAGGGGGGAAGAGGAATGAAGCAGGAATATCTATTAGCTAACTTTGCCTAGAATGACAACACCCATTGTCCCCCATCTTGGTTTCCAATTTTATTCATAAACTTTGAACCATGTCCTAAATTGCCAACCCATAGAAAATATGCGGACAGGGTTAGAAAGTTTTTGTTCAAAGATGCACAGCCCGCGCTTTGTAGTTGAAGACTGACACGATTATTGTCAAATCACTGTTTTGCACCGATCAAGTTCCTGATGACATACTGCAAAATGCCTCCATGGTCGAAATAAGCCAGTTCCACCTGCATTCATGTAACCAACGGCTCAATAAGAAGGTAATTCAAATACCACATGAAGAAATGAATAAGAGTAGGGAAGAAGTTGAGTGAATTGTTCCATTACCTCTGTATCAAATCGTATAGTACAGGTGAATGACTTGCCACTGTCCGTAGTCACGGTAACATCTTGACCAGGTCTAATTTCACTCGCACTGCTGGGAAGATCAATTGTATAGCGCTCATGGCCGGTCAACCCAAGTGTATCAGCATCCTCTCCGGCCTTGAAACATAGTGGAATGACGCCCATGCCAACCAAATTACTGCGGTGGATTCGCTCAAAGCTCTTGGCTATGACTGCTTTTACACCCTGCATACAATTACAATATTACCATTAAAGGCATCATCAAGGGATGCAAGAAAATACATAAGAGATAAGGCAGGTGGCAGGAGACCTGTATTTTGCCACTCAAGTTGAAGAAAAAATTGAGAAACAAAGAGTGCCACTAAATGGAGCATTATCAAAGCCAAGAACCAGCTATACCAACATACCAGCAATATTGGACCTTTGGCAGCCCAGTCTCGAGAACTTCCACACCCATACTCAGCACCAGCCAAGATTATGGTGTCCTGTCCTGCAGCCTTGTATTTCTGTTAATAAACAAAAATCGAAGATTATTGAAATTCACTTATAAAGGGTCACTTTAGGTGGTGGAGCTCAAAAAATGGTACGAAAATTTAACGGTAACAAACACATTATATGTATGATTTTGAAATAAAAAATTTACCATGGCAACATCATATACAGATAGCTTCTCTCCGGTGGGAATATGAATTGTTTTAGGCCCAACTTCTCCTTGCAATAATTTGTTCACAAGACGGATATTTGCAAAAGTGCCCCTCACCATAATCTCATCATTACCACGACGACTTCCGTAAGTGTTGAAATCTCTTCTATCAACCCCATGTTCCATAAGATATTTTGCTGCAGGACTGTCCCTGTGGATGCTACCAGCTGGGGAGATGTGATCAGTTGTGATACTATCTCCGAAGTTAAGCAAGCAGTAAGCATCCTTCACTCCATGTGGACCTGGAGGTGACATGGTCATGTCTTTAAAGTATGGTGGCTCATGGATGTAAGTTGATGTAGGATCCCAGGCATAAAGGGTACTGGAAGGTACAGATAATTGATTCCACATGGGATTTCCTTTAGTGATTGCTTCGTATGTAGCTTTAAACATATCAGGCAACACACTTGATTGTACAACCTGAAGACAGTACAATCATGAAAATAAATATTAGTCCCAACTATTTTAAGCCTAGGACTAAGGTAAAGTAGGCTGCGGAGCTCACATTAGCCACTTCTTCACTAGAAGGCCAAATGTCCCTGAAAAAGACCTGTTTTCCATCTTTCCCCGTACCAATTGGCTCCGTTTCAAAATCAATATCTACCTGGAAAATTGTTTTTTAATGAGATATGTGCACTTAGATCTTTTGGTTCAGAAAAGAAAGATAGATGTCTTGATATAACAGCTAAGTTATGGTAAGCAGATATATTATATGAGAACAGAGCCAGGAGGTATACAATGTGAATTTCAAGAAAAGAAATTTGTTTGCAGATATCAAGTTATAGTGATATGAAGCTACATACAGTGCCAGCAAGAGCATAAGCCACAACAAGGGGAGGCGAAGCAAGATAATTAGCCCTTGTCAAAGGATGTATGCGTCCTTCAAAGTTTCTGTTTCCTGACAACACTGCTGCAGCCACCATATCTGGAAACACGTATGAAACAGCCAAAATGTTACCTTTGAATGTTTTTATGCAAGGACAACAAGATATATTCTCATCAACAATGTACCATTTTCAGCTATAGCAGATGACACAGATTCATCAATATCTCCTGAATTCCCGATGCATGTAGTGCATCCATACCCAACAATATGAAACCCTAACTGATTCATATACTTCTGCAAGCCACTGCAGAGCATCCCTGAGTTAGTAATATGATAGAAAAAATATGTATTCGTCATATCAATACTGTAATCCTACAGATTTATGTAAAAGTACCTCTTTTCCAAGTATTTAGTAACAACCCCAGAGCCTGGAGCAAGACTTGTCTTAATCCATGGCTTGACCTGTTAAAAATTACAGTGTAAAAAATATGGCAGAAAATATTCTCGTTGTCAACTGAGTTCAATGATGAGAATACATATATGTATACATAAAAGGTGAAGGAAAGGAGAGGAATCCTACCTCCAATCCAAATTCACAAGCTTTCTTTGCAACCAGAGCAGCTCCAAGCATAACACTAGGATTTGAAGTATTTGTGCAACTAGTAATAGCAGCTATAACCACATCTCCATGCCTCAACTCTGCTGGAGTCCCATGAAATGAAAACTTTGCAACCTTATTCTGAGATTCTTTTGGTATAGCAAATCCCTGTAATGAAATAATGCAGGTAAAATAAACACAGGGAAGAGAACAAGAGAGGACGATAACACCCTAAACAATTTTTTTCAGCTGCTGTTTTAACGAAACAGAAGTCATGGACTGAGGTCTGAGGATTCGTATTTATTCTCACAAAGTAGTCTCATTATATGAGGATCAAATATATCATTTTCATGCTACTTCAAGAGCTATTTATTTGTGTCTCAGCATCTCACTGACTTTTCAGGACACTGTCTCTGTTTTAATCACTTCCAAGTTATCAAGATGGAAGAACTGAATAGAAAATCTTTTACCTAGTAATGCATAGATGAGTTATTCATTTAAGTTTCTTGTAAGTTTTACTCTTAAAATGTGCCCATGACCAAACTGTTTAAAAGAAGCACAATCTAGATTAATGCCTACTTTATAAAGATCTTACCTTAAATCCAACTCTGTTGTCTAAGCACGCATGCCAATCTGCTTTCATTTCTTTCAAAGGAACTCGATCATGTGGTCTGCAATACAGCAACAGACACAGCATAAATAAAAGGAATACAGGGTATTAAACAAGGTTTTTCATGTAGAAAAGGGTGTCAATTTATATGTATATAGAAAATTTTACCTCTTGGGCCCTGATATACAAGGTTCAACATCCTCAAGGTTCAATTCCAAGTAGGAAGAGTACACTTTCTCAATCTGAGGCTGAATTCAGTGAAGAAATACTCATTATGAAACTACATGCTTAAAATTTCTCATGAAAGCATAGAAGAAAGAGCCGAATGGATGTAACTTACCTCATTGTAGTCCACAAACATCTTATTGGCCCGTAAATAGGATTCTATCATAGCAATCTACATTTTTGTTCATACGTCAGTAAACCAAGGGTGAAGACATCAATCGGAACAAAAATTAAACTAAGGACTTACAGTCTCATCACTTCTGCCAGTCAGTTGTAGATACTGCAGAGTGACATGGTCCACAGGGAAAAATCCCATAGTAGCACCATACTCGGGAGACATGTTGGCAATAGTGGCTCGGTCCGCTAATGACAATTCGCTCATGCCTTCCCCTATTTAGAAAAGTAGAAAGGCAACATTTACAATGAGATGAGAGAAATGGGTAAAGAAAGCAATTAATACATAATAACATGGTGGTTCTAGTGCAGGCTATACCATAGAATTCCACAAACTTGCCAACAACCCCATGCTTCCTCAGCATTTGAGTAACTGTTAACACCAAATCAGTGGCCGTCACACCATCCCTCAATTTTCCTAACAGTTTAAACCCAACAACACCAGGCAAGACCATGCTCATGGGCTGCATTCAAAAAGGCAAGTTAGCATTCATTAACTAAGGTGGTTTCTGGCAACTAGCACTTATCCACACAATTAACTCCACATCATTCTCCTTTTCTTCCTTCTTACCTTTCTTCCCCTATTGGTAACACAAGAAACTAACAGTAACTATTTTACCTGGCCAAGCATGGCAGCTTCTGCTTCTATACCTCCAACACCCCATCCAGCAACACCCAATCCATCAATCATAGTTGTATGCGAATCTGTTCCAACAACACTATCAGGGTATAGCACACCATTTGTGTTGAAAACAACTCTGCCAAGATATTCTAAATTGACCTGTAAACCAAGATTACAGAAACTTAGCTTGTGGACAGGAAGATGCTGCACAAAGACATGCATTTTGACACTGTAATAAATTAATGATCAGAAAATGGGAAGTTCTTGTTACCTGATGTACAATTCCTGATCCAGGAGGAACGACAAGCATGTTATCAAATGCATTTGAACCCCACTTGAGAAAAGCAAATCTTTCCTTGTTTCGTTTGAATTCAAGTTCCATGTTAGCCTGCAGCGCATTTTCTAACCTTGCCACATCAACTTGAACTGAGTGATCAATGACAAGATCTACAGGAACCTGCAGTTACAAGAAATTTTATTACATAAAAAGACTTTAAAACAGTTGTCCTGGAACTTAAAAGATTTACAGGTAAAAAAGAAACATTTTTTTGGTTAGTTCAACAGCAACCATGTCCATGAGAAAAAAGCGCATAACTAACCAAAGGATTGATTTTTTTAGAATCACCGCCAAGCTTCTTCATAGCATCTCGCATGCAGGCAAGATCAACGACAGCAGGAACACCAGTAAGATCCTGAGAAACCGAAAACAAAGTTACGAGTCAACTATCTATTCCTAACAATGCAAAATTCACATTAACAAACTTAACTCATTATTATTGAACAAAACCACCATTGTAAAAGTTGAGATTAAGAACAGACCTGAAGCAGCACTCGAGCTGGCTTAAAAGGAATCTCAACTTGTTTGGGAGATGTGTTCTCCCAATCAATGATTTTCTCAACATCGGCACTCTTAACTTGAAACTCGTCGCAGTTACGTATAGCAGATTCAAGGAGTATTTTAATAGAGTAAGGAAGTTTATCTGCAAAACAGTTATTGATCAATAATAACAAATCAACCAAAAATCTAAAACAGAGCTTAAGTTTCAATCCTTTTTTCTATAACTAAATAAAATCATTTGAAACGATTTGAATAATCAATCAACAGCTCCAGATTCATTTCATTGGTACTATTTTCTTCTCCGATCATTTCTAGGCAGCAAAAGTGAAAGTTAGGATCTTTAAGATTGAAAAAGAAAAGAACAAACCGATCCTTGGATCATTGAGAGCAGGTAAACTATAGTATTCGCCGAAGTGACCACCATCAGGCTTCTCCAAAGTCTTCAAAATGCTCTTAAAAGGATTCTCTTGAGCTAAAATCAAGTGTGAAAATAAGAAACAGAATCAAGATCAGTTGGTTGAGTAAATAAGGAGGGACTTGAAGTCCTGCAAAGTTGAATGAAATATTAAAAAAAGATGAAGAAATGAAACAATACCCATTGGCAATGATCCGAGAAAAAAAATTGATTGATGAAAGCGAGATCTGAGGAGAAGAGAGTTTAGTTTTCTGGGAAGGAGTGGGGTAGGTGAGGCTTCGTTTTTGAGATATATAGAAGAAATATAGATTTTTTAGTGTAAAAATAATGCTAAACAAAAGATCAAAAAGGGTTTTAGGAAAAATACGTAAGAATTTAGGATTGGGTTTCGGGGAGATGCAATGTACAAAGTGGCTGCTTTTTTTTTGTTTGTCGTGTATATTCTGATATTTTTTTAAGATAAAATTGTTGGATACGTGCGAGTGCGACCTTTTTCCTTTTCTTTTACGAAGGTGGGGCTCGTGCTCGCCACCCTCCTCCGTCCTCCGTCCCGCTCTTTTTTTTTTTTTCCTTTTTCATATAGTATATTCTTATTATGTTTTTTTCTTTTTTCTTTTTGGAGAGATTAGCTTCAATTTCCATCTCAAATTCTCAATCCAATGATTTATACTTTTTTGTTATTTTATCCAAATAAAATTCTCCCACGACAAGTCAGACGTTTCTTTGATTGACTAGTTGATTTATCATTTATTATCCTTGATAATGTAGTACTTTTTTTAGATAATAAAAAAAATACTATTTATTCATTTATTTTCTTTTTCTTTTTCTTTTTTCAGGAATCGTTCTATGATATTTATTCAATCACTTTTAGGGGAAAAATAGCTAAAGTAAAAGCCTTTGTTGTGGTTTACTCCGTTGGCATTAATTGGAGTAATAATCGGGGATTAATTTTAGACATACATCATTTATGTAATCCCAATAATCTTATGAATATAAATTAAGGAGAAATTATTAGGTGGATCGGATTCACCACGTCATTTGTGGTTCCGATCAATAATATTTTGATAAGTCAGATTTCTTCCTAAAATTTAGGTATAAATTTAACAGCAGGTTTAGCCCCTAGTTTCACTAGATGAGATTTTTAACGGGTAAGTCCCTAAATCTAGGACATTGATTGGCTAGGGTTTTAGAAATTGTAGAAAAACCTCTGATTTGTCAAAATCTTATTGGTCAGAATCACGGATGACGTAATTGCGAGGCATTACCATTTAATTTAAGATTAAAAAATTAAAAATTTTCAACAACAAATTCTGTACTAACAATTGAGGTCAAAGCGTTTTCTGATTTTGCTTTTGAGTACAAGGCAGGGAAGGAGAGGTTACGTATCACTTTTGAATGGGAAAAGGGTGTTAGGCTTGGGCCACTAACAGAAAAGGCCTTAGCAGTTAGGAATTAGGCCTTTGACTTTTAGGTTAGTATCTTCTCCTTATGGCTCTTAGCCATTTAACTATGTCTAGGCCCTTTAGGCTTTAGGTCCATCCATGCCGTCTTAAAAGCCTTCTTTTTGGCCCACATTCTTAAAAGCCTATCTTTTGGGTCACATCTTAAAAGCCTTTTAAAACTTTCCATCACAATTATTTGGCTAAATTAATTGGCATAATATAAAAAGAGTAATTCCTATTACTTTTTAAATAGCACCACTAATTAATATACTATATATATGTTTTCTTCTTTTTTTCTTCTTTGCTCTTTCCTAGCAAGAAGTTTGGATAATCGATTTGGTTTTAAGTTACATTTTTTTTGGTATTTACGTATTAATTAATTATACTAGTATTATATATATGGGGATAGTGGGTGGAAAGAATGCAGCCAACAAATACACTTTTGGAGTGGTTTTCTTCAAAATTTAAAAGGATTTGCCGACAATTATCCTGTCTGTTTGGTGAAGCTAAAAGTGTTTATTTGATGAGCTTCCTTTAAATGCAAAACTTGACCATTAATTCCTACATCTATTGATTAAGAATAACATATTGAAGTTGGTAAATTAATGTTTCTCAAACTCAAATCAAATTATCATCAATTAACAAGCAATGTTTTGTTTTCTGTTGGTTTGGCCATTTTATATATTCTACATTTTATTTTATTTTATTTCATAGTAAGAAAAAAAATACCCATTTTTTGTTATCTATTGCATAATAATAAAGAGTAATTTTTGTGCTTATTGCAAGTAGTGTGTTTAATTTGGTCGCTGTTTTAATAATTATGTTGATTAAACAAATATGCCAAGTTTAATTAGCAGCAACCCCATCGTACTTTCTGATCCTCCGCGCGTCTCTATCAGAGACCACCTCTTCCACGGGCAACAAGTTCATGTTCCAACATTTTTGTTAGTGAATCGAGTTTGAGATGTTTTGGCTAATTTTGGCAATTTAAATTGATTAATTTTGTCTTTTGCACCAAAACCAGAAACATATATATATATATATATATATATACTAATAACCATATAAAGTTATGATAAGTATATGAGAAATCCTTTTCTCTGCATTAATTGCCTGATATATATTAATTGTGTATATTAGTCGCTACTTTGGAAAGTTTAATTAAACAATAATATAACCCTAAGTATGAGAATTCATAATCAATAAAAAGCTTTTTCACAGTTAGAACCAAATAATTTAGGTAAATATATAGTTCATCAAAAACAGACCAACTCAACTCAGCATATATATCAGTACAAATTCATCAAAATATAAATAGTTTTAGTAAATCTTGCCTACTAAAGTGTTGGACTGACAACATCACCATCTTTTATAGTCTGATCCATATGTTTTTGGATCTTGCCTACCTTTTTTTCATTTTAATATATAGTCTAATTTCCATATGTTTTCCAGTACTATAGCATTGATGAAAACCACTGGACTGCCCACAGCTTCGTGAAGTTGGTGGAAAGTTTGAGAATATTTTCTATGTTTAAGAGCTTATAATACACTGTAAATGGCTTACGTATTCTAGCACAAGATTTGCAGCAGGCAGGTCATGGTCATTGTTTAGCTTAACCACCAATAAAAAAATGTGACAAAAAAAGGCCTATTGTATATTAAACGATTTTATTTTCAAACCCCACGCTCGAAATTTCATTGGAAATTAAGCAGACTTACAAGTTGTAATTATATATTGTTAAGATTTTAAGATGGGATTAACAAAATCGTCGGTGGTTAAGCTCAGAGATCTTTCTTCTAGCCTCTTGAAGAAGAAGGGAGGAAGAAGAAGATAATGATGAAAAATCATTACATCAGCAAATCTTTTCATACTCCATCAAGCAAACAATCCCAGCCGCAGTTTTGAACAATGCACATGTTTTAATTTGTCCTTAATAACTTAAATTAGTGGGAATTAGCATAAAATGCATGGTTCTAACTTGTTCGAGAAATCTGGATTTCTTTTGACAAAGTGATCAAATCTGTAGAGAAGGATCATATATGGCTGCAGGAATTTTCGAGCCTTCTTGACTAATTTTGTATTATAATCTCTTTGATGATGACATTTATTTGTTCCCTGCCTTGGAGGCAACTAAATAATTAGATACTATACATCTATCAGTTCAATTCTACAGTCTGCAGATTGATAGAACTTAGACCCATCTCCCAATCAGCTTCCATTTTCCCGATCATTCTTTATAGGAAACTTGCGTCAAATTATTCAATGATATCAAATCTTGCTGCTAATTAAATGTGACAATATATTGGTTCCCGCGTTTAGATTAATTACTTGAATGAACATGGTATTGACTTGATATTGTTGCTTACTTAGGTTCTGTTTGGTAGGAAAGAAGAAAAGAAGGAAATAAGTAAAGAAAGAAATTTTCTCAATCAAAGGATTGAGCTATAAAGTAATATGTATAATTATGCAAATTTAACCATTATTCCTCACCTATTTCCTTCCTTTCGAGTTCCGACCAAACAGAACCTTAAGAAATCCGGTCCCCAAAAAAGTACGAATATAAGTTCCCTTGGTTTTTTTTTTTGATACAAGTTCCTTGTTTATGGTTCGATGTAATTTGATTATGGATTAATTGGGATGTAAATTGTAATGCCGGTTATCAAATATTGGGAGGCTTGCATCAAAAAATTGTGCAAGTATTGGCAATTACGTTGGAGAATATCTTCCCTTTTCTTTTTAAAAAAGGGTTAAAACTAACAATAAATCAAGCTAATTAATTAACATGTAAGCAACTTTTTCTTGGTATTGAAAAAAAGAATAAGAAGAAGAAGCTGTAATTTTAAGCCATCATTTCCTCACCTAAAAACTTCCGCATCAAGCGTGAGATATATGCAAATGACATAAGAAAAGATGGAAATGGATGTTGCATCATGTTTCCATCAACTGCATATCACCCATCTTTATTAAGTTAAAGACGTGCAAGATTGACTTGTTGGGTTCTTTTAATTGTGCACTTTTTTTTTTTTTAGAACTTGATCAAATAATTCAATAATTGAAGCAAGTTCATGAACAAGTTTGAGCTTTGAAGCCATCATGTTGTATTGCCCAAAAAAAAAAACCAGAAGCCATCATGTTGATAGCTCTTTCTCTCTGAATTTTGGTATCAGTTAGGTCCTTATTGGTTTCGCAACTAATAATAATTATAGCTCACAACTATGTTTAGCAAACCAAAATACCAAATAGATGGCAGAACAGAAGGGGAGTGGAACATAACTACAAAAAATTGGAATACTCTGTATTTTTTTTTCTTCACCAACTAGAAATTATAAGAACAAAATGGGAGGATAATATATTAGGAATAATGAAAGGTTATTTTTTCAAGTGAAAATGTGAAAGAAATCTCTTTGATAGGCGAATCCATTGATGCAAATACTTGTAGAAGTAGAACAATGATCCGTTACAACAAAACAATGGCAACACACCAAAAAACAGAGTTCCCTGCTTTTAGGTATCTATATCTTCATTCATTTTCATTTTCATTTTCATTTTATTATAATAAAAAGATGATATTTCCGTTATATATATATATAAAAGATTATTATATATATGTTGTCCTTCCTCTCTTATTTGACTAATAAATAAGATTTTTTTTCTCCTATTTCCACCATTTTTTATGATTAGAAGGGAGATTATAATAATATTATTATATCATACTACTATAGTAGTACAGAGTACGTAGTCAATTAGTCATTATAAAAATGATTAAGTAAAAAATATCCAAAAAAGAAGCTAGGGACTAGGGTAGGAGCTTTGGAGAAGACAACAAAAAGATTGATGATGTTTTAACTTCTAAGATACATGCAGCAAGTAGGTCAGCAGCTTTGCTTCTTTTCTGGAATTTATTTATATTACTGTTGAAATTGGGGTCTTGCCTCAGAAGAAAACCTACTACAATTTTATCAATTAGTAACAGAATGAGGATGCCAAGAAGCATCAGAATCCTTGGCCTCCCAAACTTTTTATTTATAGCAATAACTTTCTATCTTTTCGCCTTTTTTTTAATCCTAATAACCAGTAACCACCAAAAAAGAGAAAGAAATTGCTTGGACTCAAAATTTGAATGATTATTATAAAGAACTCAACACTTTGAAATATCTATGTATACGTGTAAAAAGGAAGAAAACAGAACAAATTATGCGTAACCAGTGTCATGGTCATTCAACCAAGCAAGGACGACTTTTTCATAAGAAAAAGGCAAATTTGATGTTTAATTTCCTGGAAAATTATATGTTTGACATTATGAAAATTCAGTGCAAAACGAGTTGAAAAGTTGAATCAAAGAAAAAACAGAGATTTATTAAGAGGTTGGTTAGTTGGGAAATATACTAAATAGCAGCAGAAAATAAGAAAGTTCATTTTGACGGCAATGGTTCATCTTAAGCAAAACAATGACTACTGACCAACGCAAAAAAAGCAAAAATTATTGTAGCAGTAAAAAAAAAGAAAAGAAAAGGTGAGAAATTTAAGGAAAATTTACTGATCCGGAGGAGGAGTTCAGACAGAGAATTTGTTTGAACCGATCCCTCCGTGTTTGGGGGCCAACAAGTAGTTTGTGGTTGCAAAGGTTCCAAATTCCAATTAGTTGACTATAATTTTCACCGCCAAAAGTCTAAAATGAGCAGCCTCTCCCCATCTCCCTTCATTAATAACAAAAACAAGTTCTTAAAAAAAGTAAGAAAAAAAGAGAAAAAAGTAGTTAAAATAAAAACCAACCAAAGCCAAAGGTTGCTTGTTAGATGTAGCCAATCACTTAAGCCAAAAATAAAGATTTTGAGGAAAAAAAATTCTTCTCTCTCTTTTTTATTTTATGGAAAACGAGTGATCCTACGTCTATCAGTCCATGCTACATGTCAAATGCCAAAAAAGAAGCTTCTTTATCTCTTCTTGTCTCGTGTCCTTGACAATGAACATGACTAATTAGACTTTAATTCTTAATTAATTAAAGCTTTTTGGTATTTTATTATATAAATTATTATTATAGAGAGAGAAAGGAAAAAAGAAAGACAGAGTGAGAGAGATTTTCTTTCATCCACAAGACAGAAATTTTCATGTTTCAAGGAAATCAGGTAGAGAGAGAAAGAGGTTTGCATCAGAAAATTTGAAGCTTTAAATGCGAGTTGGTTGATTTGCTCTCTTTTCATCTCTTAAGCACTAAGCATACCCTTTCTCTTCTCCCCTTCCTCCACCCCCACCTCTCTCTTTCTCTCCCGCTTTATATTAGAAATTATATAACTTTACTATTTTTTTTATATATATATAAGCTTCTTCTTCTTAAACCCTTTTCTTTGTAGATCAGCAACCCTTTTCCTTCATTCCAATTTCTCCTTTGAATATACCAAAACAGGGAGAAAAGAGATGGATTATTACGAATACCCATCTCGTTTTTCCATGTCTTCATTGTCCTTGTTTGGAGATTTCATTGAAAAGGTTAAAGATTTTTGCAATTTTGCCGTTTCTGCCATCATTGGGAACATTTTTCTGCGATCTTAACCTTCTTCTTTGCATTAGGTTGGTTTCTTTATCCCTTCTTCTCTTTTCTGCTTTATTGTTGCTTTAAAGCTTGTTTCTTTGGGGGTGATTTTCTCGTTTGCTGACCAAATTTATAACTTTTATCTTTGAATTTAAAACCCATTTGATCCTTGATCTATACATGGCCCTTGATGTTGGTTTTGCAATATATTGAATTTGGCTTCTTTGTTATTTATTCTTCCTCTCCTGTTACCAAATTCATATGATATGTCCCATTTTCTTTGAAAAAAAAATTGCTTGTTAGTATAATTAATCATTTTTGTTTTGTAGTAATGATTATCATTTCTCCAAATAAAAGTTTGATAGTAATTAATATGTGTTTGTTCTAAATTTGTTGGATTGCAATAATATGAAAATGTTTTGCGTGCAGACAAAGCAGTTTGGGATTAATTTGTCTTGTATTTATTTCAAGTTCACAGCTAGAATTGATGGCTTGCTGTTTGATTTCTTAGAATCTTCTAACATGTAAAACATTTTATTGCCTGAGTTTAACCTTTTTACAACCAAACCTTTCTGAAGAGATTGACATTTTTGTCTGCAGTTGGCACCTTGTTGGGGGCCATGACCGGAGCTTTGATAGGACAAGAGACGGAGAGTGGGTTCGTTCGAGGGGCTGCAGTTGGGGCTATATCTGGAGCAGTTTTCTCTATTGAAGTCTTTGAATCTTCTCTTGTTCTTTGGCAATCTGACGAATCAGGGATTGGCTGTTTGCTTTACTTGGTGAGCAGTTTAGTTATATACTACCCTCGTTTTACAAGTTTCATTGCCAGTTTCTTAGTTAAATGAAAGAGGGATATTATGAAAACACTTGATTATTCTATATTGACGAGTTTGTTATAAAGATGTTCAAAATTTGCAACCTTCGCTTTGAATTATGGTAATCCTTATAGGCAATCTAACTCATTTTCCTGCAAATTTTGCAGATTGATGTCATTGCAAGCCTTCTAAGCGGGAGGCTTGTCCGTGAACGAATTGGTCCAGCAATGCTGAGTGCAGTCCAAAGTCAGGTAATATGCCCAAGCTGCCTATCAAAATGATACTAGTAGTTTCTCTGCTAGAACCGGTGGTTTCATAAAAGGGCGATTTGCTTATGTTTTCAGTTTCTGTTACAGATGGGAGCTGCTGAAACAACTTTCGAAGAGGTCCAGAACATCTTTGACACTGGTGGTGCTAAAGGATTGGCTGGAGATTTGGTTGAGAAAATCCCAAAGATCATAATCACAAACAATAACAATATAGATGATTCTGGGGAGAAAGTTTCCTGTTCAGTTTGCCTTCAGGTTCATACATACTGCATTTTCTAGTTTCCCTCCATTCTTAGCAAACTCTAGTTTGCATAATAAGGGGCTTAGTTGATTAACATTTGGTGTTCACTTTATGCAGGACTTTCAGCTTGGAGAAACAGTTAGGAGTTTGCCACAATGCCATCACATGTTCCACCTTCCTTGCATAGATAAGTGGCTACTTAGGCATGGATCTTGTCCATTGTGCAGAAGGGATCTGTGATACAACTTTTGTAAATTATTATACGATTAGAAGAGTTCTTGATATCTTATTTATACCGATGTTACTTGCCAGGGCTTGTGTATTTGTTCATCAAAATGCTTGTCTACCGTCTCTGTGGGTAGTCAAGTACATCATATTGCAGGATCGAACATTGTACTCGATTAGCCCTATGTATAAAGGTTTTTGGTTTTACAATTCTGAAACTTCTGATTGAATATCTTGATATGTTCACTCTTGTCTTTCCAGAGAACTAAGTGTCCAGAGTCATAGAGGTAACATATGCATATATGATCAGGGTATTGATGTTTCATTTCAGTTCTCCACAGATTGAGACCACTGGTTTGTCACTTTGTCTGATCTTATCATTTCCTGAAATAGAAAAGCTATGATCTGCTGATTGCTGCTTGCGTCGTAGGCGATTTTTGGTGTTTAACCAGTTTAGGAAAGAATCATAGCTAGGATCTCGATAGTTTTCCATTTCAGTGGTACTTTCTTTGTTGTTGAATTGTTACAATGTTAATACAAGGCACAAGTTCAGCATAGGGACGCCGACAGTGTGGGAGTTAAATTGATCTTATCGGATCCTACATTTGTTTCAGACAGAAATCAATCATGCAGAAGGCTAGAAGATGACATTTAGTGTGAAAAATATATTTCAGAGCTAATTTTTGTCAGACATTTATGAAAGTGCAGGGACAAGCATTTTTAAATTCAAGCAATAAATATCTGTATGGAAGCTGAGGTAGGAGTTGGTCAGATATTTTAAGTCTTACGCTCTTGCTTGCTTGATAGAGTTGAAAAGTGAAATTGGTTAGACTTAGAACAAATGCTACTACATAATAATAGTATTAAAATTGTTATGTTGGGTAGAATGGGTCTAAATTTTATCCTTATCTGACTTTCATGACCTGGATCTTGGTGGGCGGTGTTGAAATTATCTTGTCAATATTATTGCATTAAAAAAGGAGAAACAAAAGCAGAATCGGTTCCCACCATGAACCAAATACTAGGTGAATTTGGAGTAAAATCACATACATAAGCACGTATTTGAATGAGTAAATTTTGCAGTGTAATTACAGGGACAGAAGCAAAAGCCAATGAACAAAAGACATAATGAAGTTGTGGGCAGCTTTCCCAGCTACCACATTAAAAATCTTTGATCTACATTTATAATCTTTGAGCTTTTGTGTATTGGCAATGGCGTCCCAGCAGCAATGACTATAATAATTCTATTATTATTATAGAAAAAATAGAAATGTTTTCACCTACTTCACCCTATTTGCATTTAGTTGATGCGTAAAGCCGTCAACCCAAATCACTATTTCTCAATAACAAAGTGCATCAAGGGGGCTACGATCTACCAATGAAAGCTCTGAATCTGGTAGATGAAAATCAATACCTAATTGAAAGTTGAATTGAAACCCATTTTTTGTTTTAATCAGAAAGAAATATTGTTCAAATGCATTCTTTAAAATGGAGTGGCTTCACTTGTGGGTGGAGGTTTCGATTCAATGCTTTCTGAGTCCCAAGTTGATGAGAGTCACTCTCTGCTTTTGCCGAAAACAGCAATCTATGTTTCCTATAATCATGTGATCAGTTTTCACTTTCACATGATTCATTTTTTCTAATGAATTCATTTCAAGATTGTTTGTGCCTTCACTCTTGGGGTATTGATTAGAATAGTTTTAGCAGTCAAAGTTCATGAGAGCTTTATGAAAATTAATATGGCTCACATTCAATCCACAAAAAGAATGATGAAAAAAGGAGCGGTTTTAAGAACCCATACTTTCTTTTTCCCTGAGAATTCCAACCAATAAATATACTGATCATCGAATTTTTATGAAAATAGAAAAAAAAAAGAAGAAGAAATTTAATCTGGCCTCTATTGCTCATCCCACTAATTCCAGTCCAAGTATTTTTGTGTGTAATCTCAAATTCATCACCTCAGAATTTCCTTTTCAAGGGATTGATTTGCATTGCAAGTAAAAGTAAGATTCAAAGCGTGTACAACACTAGACACTTCAATCAAAGGCAGGCATATTCATATTCATAGCCATCCGATTTAGGATAAAAGTAGACAATAACTCAGATTCCACTCAATAAGACAGCCATTATAGGATCTAATTGACATAAAATAAAATTAAGTTGAAGTTGATAGTCCACTTTAATGCTATTTGGTACTTAATCTTTATCTTTTACAGTTTTACTTGCCAAATTAACTAACTAACTTCAACTGTCTGAAATTGGTATATATTGATGTTAGAATCTTTGCCCATACAGGACAAGCTGTGATCTATCCACAAAAAAAAAGACCCAATTTTTTTAAGGTATGGATTTAAAAAAAGATGGCCCAAAATTGAAGGCAGCTACATATATAAGCAGAAATAGTAAGAGAATCTGACACAGAGGACAGCTCAAGAAATAGCAATCAACAAAACCTCCAGAATTGAACGTAATCAATAATGAAGTCAATGGATCAAAACAATCACAAAAGGACACGATATGGTTTCATCAAACTTGCTTTCAATCTTAATCACATAATTAGATTATCATAATTGATTGCCTGGTCCAATCATCTTTCCACTTAATTAGATTTTTTTTGTGGAGTCTTTATCTTTAGCATTGCTAATTGGAATCATGTCTTGCCACTAATTAAATCATCTTTGTTATTATATATATTATTATTAATTCAAGATTTTGGATTCATATTCCATATAAGGAGACTAATTAATCTTGTTTACTTGCATCATTTGACAGTAACATATTCCCAGGAATCATGCACTGAGATAAAGAAGAATACAAAGATATGTGATGCAAGAAATAGGAGAGATTTGGTGGACTTTATGGATTTTTCTTGTCGATTGCGATTTCATAGCAGTTTTTTTAACATAAACAACATGAAGATTCTATGAACCACTTCTTATTCTCTCAAATAATGTCATGAAAAATTTTGTAGTTTTTGGCCTATGTGCCGTCTGAATAACAAGACCAGGTCCATGGATATGACAAAAGAGAGTTACTCTTTGAATATATATAAGACCTGTCTTTGAAAGAAAGGTTTGCCGGCAAGTGGTCAATCTTTTACGAAAAAAACTATTGCTTCTCTGCCTTGTTTTTCCTATATTCCTCTGCCTGCCCTCTTTTGCAGTCAAGGAATTGTTTCAAAGTTGAAGAAAATGGACCAATGGAAGAAATGAGGTGAATTTACTTATTTATTTAGGACATGGCCAGGAGATTTCATTTGCTTGAGGATTCTCATACTTCTGATCATGCTCATAGTAGTCAAAAGAAAATGTGGGTGTTTCTTATCATTGCCATTTTAACAGTCTTTCTGGGATCTTCCTTATTCTTCTTCTTCTGTAGAAGAAAGCTCAGCCTAAGATGGAGCAGTAAAGGTTTGACTCAGACCTCATATAGATATGTCTTTATGTTTATCAAAGTGCTTTAATAAAAGGGCATTCTTCCTTTAAATTTATTGCTCCTTATTTCATGAACTAATCTTTATTCTTGGGATAAAACAATTAGGAAGTTTGAAAGCTGAGAATATAAAATTGAGGCGTTTCCAGTTGGAGGAACTGCAGAAGGCCACCAATAATTTTAGTGCAGATTGTTTGTTGGGGTCTGGTGGATTTGGGAATGTTTATAAAGGAAGCTTTGAGTCTGAAGGTACCTTAGCAATCAAGAGAGCTCACGCAGAGTCATACCAAAGTCTTGAAGAATTTAGAAATGGTAAGCCGCCTTGCATAATTTAATGTATTCAGTACATTCAAATTCAGAGAATTTAGATTCTGGAATCTGGAAAATTGACTTTTTTTTTTTCATCTTTTTAACTGGTTTCTTGTAACAGAAGTGAAGCTTCTTTCAACAGTAAATCACCCTAATCTCGTAGGTTTGGTGGGGTTTTGTGAAGAATCTGGTATATAGAGTGCACCCTAAGTCATTGATTGAGTAATCAAATGTTTAGTACTAAGAAACTAAGGAATTTTTTTTTTATTTCCATTTGAAACAGGACAGAAAGGTGCAAAAATACTGGTTTATGAATACGTACCACATGGTTCATTACTTGAGTATATCATGGGTAAGTTTCCCAAATGTTTCACTCTCAAGTAAAAAAAACCACAAGAAAGTAAGAAACCAACAAAATAACAGAGAAAGATTCATTCAAGGGTTAAGAAAAGCTCATATTTTACTCACTTTTTGGACTACAGGAAGAGGAGGAAGAAACTTGACGTGGAGGCAAAGAGTAAACATAGCTATTGGAGCAGCTAAAGGTAGAATTCCTACATCAAAATTGGTTTAACAACTTCATCAAGATATAAAATATTTAGACTTACCTGAACTTATTATTATATTTTACAGGCATAGCTCACTTACATGATGGGATTAAGCCTAGCATAATCCACCGAGACATAAAACCTAGCAACATCTTAATCGGAGATGGATTCGAAGCCAAGGTATCAGATTTTGGACTAGTAAAATTGGGACCAATAGGAGATCAATCACATGTGAGTAGCCAGGTCAAAGGAACACCAGGATACCTTGATCCTGCATATTGTACAAGTTTTCATCTGAGTCCTTTTAGTGATGTTTATAGCTTTGGGGTTATCCTTCTGCAACTTGTTTGTGCCCGGCCAGCCGTTGATTCAACCAGAAATCAACCTAATTATCATATCATTGATTGGGTTAGTTTGTTAATAATTCTAATTTTACCTAGTGATGAGCTGGAAATTTAGACCCTAAACATGTACTAAAACTAAGCTCTTAAAAAAAATGCAGGCGAGGCCTAGTATACAGAAGGGAACCATAGAAGAAATAATTGATGCTAGTCTTTTATCAGAGCCATGCAATATGGAAATGATGCTGAAAATGGGAGAACTTGGTCTGAGATGTGTAGTGAAAAAGCCTAAAGACCGTCCGACAATGACTCAGGTTTGGCAAGAACTGGAAGATGCACTTTATTCTGCAGACAACTTCAACAAACAGCCTTCAAGAGCTTCTAGAAGAACAATTGGCAAGTTTCCTCGACCAGCAGAAGGACATCGTAAATCATTGGACCCTGATTATTCTCAAAGCTTTGTGAGCATTGATGGCGTTGGATATCAAAAGTTTCGTGTTGAAATGGATAGTATTTCATTTCAAAGTACCAGCTTAAGATGTTTCAAGGTTAACAGTGCTGGTTTAATTGTTGATAATAACAAGAATTTGAGAGGGACAAGTGAGGAGACAGATAGAGAACAGGTCAGATAGGAAACATATGTTTTTTTTAAGGTTTAGGAAACATCTCGAGTTAGACATGATACAAGACATTTGGTATTGTGAAATTAAAGGACTGGCTATAAACAATAAAATCTCTTCCTTAATTTTGGTGTTTGAAAGGATATTCATGCAGCTATTAAACTAGAATTACGATGCCAGGAGCACAAACAATCATGATCTCTCATTGTAAAGTTTACATACACACCCCAAAAAGAGAAAAAGAATGAACTTAAAATCTGTCAGCTGAATTTGGTAAAATCTTAACTTAGGCTGAGACAATTACTAATACTTACAATTAGCTTATATAATTGATAATTCCCAAGCGAGCTGCTTAGGGGCTATCTTTATTATGAAACTCTATTTTCTGAGAACTGCAAGATAAAAAAAAAACCAGATAATCGAGTTCTCCTCTAGGTTCTGTTATTTCTTTTTCTCAGCCACTTCAACCCCAAAGATAAGAGCTCATTTCTTCTACATAGCTTGGTTCACTTTCCTTGTGATCATCTTCAGGTGACTTGGCAGTTTCAGAATATGTAACAAGGTCAGCGTACATTTCTACAGAAGCCTTGGAAAACTCAGCCAAGGATTCAAACACTGAATAAAGTCCTGTTTGAAATCCTTTCACAGTTATCTGCTGTGTCTCTTCCATGCTAGCATGGTGTCTTACCTTCTCAGCCTCTATTCTTTTCCTGAACATATCCAACTGGGTTTTTCTTTCTGCCAAATTCTCGATCCTATTCCGCACGTTTAGTTCTAATTCTTGCTCCGAGAGTTTTGAACCAAGAATCCTGGTCTCAGTTCTTTGGAATGCCAAGATCCTTTTCTCAAGTTCTTTGGCAAGTCCATCAACCTTCCTCTTCTGCTTTTGCTCCTCACCTTGTTGAATCCAAAGCGCCCGGATATCCTTCCCAAAGCTTTTAAATGCATACATTACAGCCTCATTTGGCAATTTCTCCAAGCTGGCTAACCATTCATGACAGGTTGCAAGCAATGGCGGTCCATTGACTCCTACTGGTGGAGCTGAAGACCTGTTCTTGGAGCAGAATTCAACTTCAGGGGCAATGAACTTGGAAAGCCATCCACTGAGAGCTCCAATGTATGCTTTTTGTGCAGAAATATTTGCAACGAAGCAGGAACGCCAATTATGAAGTTCTGCCTCAAGCTGAAGAGTGGCAAGTTGGTGAGAGTCATTGCAAAACTTTCCATAAGCAGGAGAGTTGAATGATGTAACTTCAAACATGATTCGGCTTTGGGTTTCATGTGATTCCAACATCAGCTTCCAGTTCCTCATTAAGCTGCAGAGAAGAAATAAAAAAGATTATCAAATTGATAAATTTGATACATTGGAACAACTTTTTGCCATTATAATTTCATACCCATGTAGCAGCTCAATAAGTTGAGGCTGCAACTCTTCATCTCTCAGTTTTTCAATTCTTTCAGAGATTGTTTCGGCACTTCGTATTGCAACCAAGATTCTGCTATGCAAGTCCTTCACTTCAACTCTGGTTTTGTCCCCACCATAGAGGCCATCTTGTTTAGCATTTCGCTTTCTCAATTGAGAACATTTTTGGTCATAAGTTTTCCTGGTTTGGTCTGCAGCCTGTGCAAGTGACATATAAGATGTTAGGGAGCTATAGCAGATGTTTGCAAAAACTTAAACTTTGAATTTGCTCAAGCACTCAGAGACTGGCTTATGGATTAAACTGATCTAACAGCAAGTAAAAAAGTAAAGATGAAGAACACATCTCTTGAGTGAAACAAAGAAATGAATTATGTTCATAGTACCTTCACTTCCTCATAGAGTTTCTTTTCCCAAGCATACAACCTGCCAAGGGTCAGCGAATGGCTTCCAGCTTCCATTCCTCCAAAATCATCAAATACATCAATCTTTAAATCTGTCCATGTAGAAGAACTTCTTGAACTAGATGACGCAAGGCTTTTGCAGGATGAAGATCGGGACAATGGAGACCGGCTCCAAGTAATTGATCGGATTAGCTTATTTGAACTCTCTGCAGCCAGACAGCACGTTTTAGTAGTTATACAAACTTATGAATGGAAAAAGTTCATATGTTATATGTACAACCAGAGGAATAGGTGATATTTCTGAATGAAATGGAGTATAAATAATCCTGAGATCAAATAAAAGGCATTTTCAAAACATAAGAAATACATTGCTGATGAAGTTCAGGAGATTGGAAATAAGCCCTTTGATTTCATATTCCCATTACATAGGTGTCCTAGGAAGTACAATGGACATATGAATCACCCTGTCCTGTTTCCAAACTACCAATTTTTGTTCTTAAGACTGTTTGCAACAATAATAACACAGACAGACCCTAGAACACTTCAAACAAAATCACATGGAAACTTGCAGCAGTTTCAAGAAGCAGAAATTGATATTTGGAAGAAAAATTAAAACAAGGGAAAGATAGTATAACACACACCTTTAAGTTCCTCCAGACCAGATTGCAACTGAACTCTATTGGCCTCTAACATTCGACAAACATCCAAACCAGAATCATAAGCTCTAAGAAAATGGTCCTCAACATCCTTTAAAGCTTCCAACAACTCTCTCTCATTTGTCGGAGTATTATTAATCATTCTGAAACTACTTTTTTCCACTTGACTCACATTTGCATCATCATCATCCTCCCCATTTCTCAAATCTGTACTCTTCTTCCCATCAAGGCCAACATCAGCAATTTTCACATTCTCAACCTTTCTCTCACTCATGACTCTCTCTCCAATTCCATCCTCTTCCAGCTCAGGAATTCCTTCTTTCTCTCTCACTGCTCTCAGTTCCTCATCACAACTGTCACTAAAGCTGCTCACAACCTCTGTTGATCTCACCCCATCAAAAGGGTTGAAAAAATCCCAAGCATATTCCAATTCTGGTGCTGGCATTGCTGGTGGTGGAGCTTCTTCACCATAAAAATGCTCACAAATTACCTCATCATCTTCTTCCTCTTCACTCCCTTGCTCGTCTTCTGAGGATTCAAGACATTCTTCTTCTTTACCCTCTTGATTTCTTGGAATTTCTTCTTGCCCTTGAACTTGAATTCCACTCTTGAGAAAAACAGAGGATTGACAAGGAATGGTTTCATGGGTGGGCTCAGTTGGCCTTTGTTTAAGGAACATTTGAGTGTTGAGAGAGGTGTCAGCCTCAGTAGAAGGGAAAGTGATGAGGAAAGGAGAAGCAGGAGAGGAATGCCTTGCTACAAACAACCTTATGGCGGCTGCAACCGCATAAAGAGACTGATTATACTTACATTGAGCATCCGCAAGACCATATCTACGCTCCACAGCCAACTTTAGGAGGCGTTTTCTCTCTTTACAAAGCGACACGACATTGTCTTCCTCCTCTTTCTTTGAAGTAGCACACCCCATTTCTGTCTTCTTTTTGTTTCACTCTGCTAAACTCAAGGGTTGATTTTTTTTGCTAAATTTGAACCTTGGTTCCTGATTAGATCATATAATGTGGTCTTTTTTAGCAGAAAGAAAAGCTTAAGAAGAGAAAGACTAGGCCTTTGGGTTGTGGCAGAAAGGTTGTCTTGGAAAAGTCGTAGAGAATCACATTCACATCACAGTAAGTAATCTGAAAAAACAAAACAAGAAAAGGATCAAAAAACTTGAGCTGTTCTCACTGTTGTCCTGTCTGATAATGGAGAGGTCTTAACTCTTAATATTATGGGATTTGATTTAAGTAAACTTAAAACCAGAATAAAGGCTGATTAAGTTAACCATTGGGAAAAAAAAATCAAGGTGAGTCTGTCAGAGGATAAGACAAAGTGACAAACTGTAGCTAATATACTAGTAGTACCTTTTAAATGAACTTGACTTGGACTTGAAACTGTAAACCATTTCTTGTTCATCATGAACCATCTGCAACCATTCAACAATAATGGCAATAGTAAATGCAAAATTGCTTTCTTTGGTGTAAATCTCCTGCAAATGGGTCTATAAGAAGGCAGCAAATTTCCCTACTTTTGCTTCTTCCAATTGCTGTCATACTAGGAGATTTTGTGGACATGGCAGAGATCCTTTAAGACAAATGCATGCTGGAAACCAATAAAAGTGAAATGAAATTTTTGATTAAAATTAAAAATAAAATAAAAAAGACAGTAGGACAGTAGGAGTCCCCAAGAGTCAAAGCCTAACCTCAACACTTTGGTAAGAGAGAAGACTAAATATACTGTTTCTTGCTTTGTTTGCTTAGTCTGCTGTTGCAAGCCTTGGATATTTATTCCTGTCTACGCTCTATAATGTGTCGTGACATTCACTACCCAATAAATGATGCGTATAAGGAAGTGAATAACACGCGTACATGGGCCCACGGGGAGGAGCGGTATTAACTGAACTGAAGATTATTTGGATTTACTACTTTAGTTTCCCTAGGAAGTTGCTAATAATTGCTCAATTTTACAGCTTTGTAGTAACGTAAATTTTCACAATCTTGGGGCACTTTTGGCCGTTGGATTTGATTCTTTATCATGTTACAGCCGTTGGTTAATAAAAATCATAATCATAATCATTCTTGGATTAGAGAAGAGGGGTGAGTTGGGGAAAATAAATCAATTATTTACAGAAGAATAGTAGAAGGACAGTGGAAAATCCAATTGCAGACATGAGAGTTGAGACATCATGGATTCATGGTACAAAAATCAGTCATTTATATATTAATTAATTACTACTAAAATATAAAAAGCATTGCCAAGTAGTAATATTCTTTTATAAACTATGGTTGCAGAGTACAGTAGGAAGTGGACAAGAACTTGGTCCACCTCATTTCTATAATTTGTTGACTGTTAAATCTTAAATTTCATAAACAAATCTCACTTTCTTCTCACGAGAAAAACAATCCCAGATATAGATATGGGACTAATGCTTTTATTCTTTTAGACTTTCAGTAAAAAGCACTATATTATTTTAATTCTTGGGCCATACTTTTGCATATTGCTCTCCAAATTGTCCTGCTTATTCAATAATGAACAAAAATTTCTTGTTGCTTGTTTTACTTTTATGCAAAGGGTGGAGGCTTTAGTTAACTTTAGACATTTTGGAAATGGGTTCTTTCTTTTCTTTCTTTCTGTTTTTTCTTTTAGAGTGGGATTAGCTATTAATGGTAGAGGAATTGACTAATTAGTGGAAGTTGTGTTTGGAAGGGAAGGAAACTGAGATAGACTGAACAGTGAAGGGGGAAGTGAAGTTGGAAACTGTAGCCTGAAAAGGCATAGAGAATTGTGCCATGAAAAAAGTGATAAGGGAAAGGACACTTTAGGGAGGGAAAGTGGGGGGTGGGTGGGGCCTCTCATGGGCCGCTGTGAATATGCAATGCAGTAGCAGGTGAATGAGAAATCCCCTGCTGCTGCTCGGCCCAATCTCTCCCCCAGATATCACTCTATTTTTTTTTTACTAACGTCCCGGTATTTAGTATTCACATTGAGTCTTGATTAGTATAAAGTTGAGCTGTATTAGATTCAAATGAAAGAATCCTCTCCCGATAGGCCGATACATCACATTGGATCACGACTCACAAGTAGTCCGAAGTCGAATTGTGTTAGACCTCAAATGAAAGTAAACTCTCCCGACACATCACATTAAATCTTGATTGGTTCTCAAGTCTCAAATGGAAGAAAACTCTTTCCCTATACCTATTTTCAACATTCACAAAGTATTGCTTTTGCCTGTCTGTCATCTTACCTATTGAAAGCTAAATGGTTGGTCCACATAATTAACTCCTTCATATCTAACTCTAAACAAACCAACTACAATACAAGTCTTAAAAAGTACAGGATTTTAATGATTCAGCTCTGCTGCCATTCTCAGTTTTAATTAGAGAGAAAATGATATTACTTGAATCAACTTTAATGAGTGCTTGGCTTATGCTAGACTTGATAAGAAAATCGTTGCTTCCATCCTTATTCCCTAACTTTTCTCCTTTTTATACCCTGCTTCATACTCTGAATCTTGTAATCCAACAGAGCTGGAGCAGGAGCAGCAGTCTCTATCTTGGCAGAATTATTTCATTGCTCATTAATTTCTTTTTTTTGTCGACAGCAAATTCAATGGGACCTGGACATTACATTCAAACATTTTCACCTTCAATCTCCTCCTCCCTTATCCAAGCCCCTTATAATAATCTGAGGCTTGAACTAGGTCTTTGGTTTTGAGACTCAAAAAGGGTAGTGGATCAAATGCTGGTCCAATGCTTAAATGATTTGCCAGAAAGGGGAAAAGTAGGGATACAGATTGGAATTTCTCTTGTCCCACTTTGGTTTTGGATTAAGGACCCGTCGCTTTTGCTGTGCTTTGATGGCCCAGATCGAAGAAGAAATGCCTTACTAACTTGGTTAATCCAAGTATTTACCAAGCGTAAAAGCAAGAAAACCCCATCAGGAACCCACAACAAAATAATCCAATTCCTTGTTTGTACCAACCCATGACCCATGTGACGTCTCATAGAGTCATAGTGTGGACTCCAATGGGACTTTCTTGTCTTTTACAAACTCAAAGCCAGCCACAATGATATTTCTAAAGTTTGCCTTGTTTCATCACACAACAAATCCCACGATGGCTGGCAATGGATTTTAAATGGCAAGTTAGCTAGCCAGCAGGTCTCCAGCTAACCAAAAACAAGAACTGGTCAGAAAAAAAAGGAAGCCAAAGAAAGGAGATGAAATTATTTCCACTAGTGTCCATTTCCAGTCGGTGCCTACAAAACTACAAAATAGACTGACATTATTGCAACATGCAAACAAACAATTATAGGAATTTTGATTTTCAGGGGTGTCAACATATATATAATTTACAATAACCCAAAAACTCCAAAATGAGAGCACATGTAGTGAAATGAATTGCGTAGAGAAGATTGTCCTAACGAAAGAATCTCTGTTTTGTCACCTTTGCAGCTCTATTTCTCTGATTCTTTCCTTCCCCTGCTTAAAGGGCTTATATAAACTAAATAGAATTTATGTCTCAAGTTAACATGTTACATTGTACACTAATGAAAAAATTAAAAATTAATTAAAGGACTGCACCTTCTCCTCTCTTGCTCTATATGAACTGATCGTACCTATCTTCATCCAAGTTCTGAGAAGGATCCTGCACTAGATACAACAGCATGGGCGGCAGCCAACTTCATCAACTGATATTAACTTCCATTGGTGTGGAACAGGGAGCCAAAGTTTTTGCAGGCAGGTGAACTCCGCCTCCTCTCACGGACAATGAAGGGCCTTTTACTGAGCTGGCTCTGCTTACAAGATTTGAATCAAGATATACAACTACAACTGTGATGTCATCATGAAAATGCCGGCGTACACCTCTGTCAATCTTCTTCAAATCTGAATATCTCATTTCCCTCTTTTTAGCAGCTTCCTGCAAGGCAGCTTTCACTAGCCTCCTAGCAATTCCCTGTAAGAATTAAGCAGAAAACAGTCAAATAGCAATTCTTTTTCTACATGCTCTAAATCAACAGGGTTCCACTATAACAAGAGTAATGCTTTATGGGTTAGTGGCTCAAGGCTCCATTCAATGATCTCTAAGCCATTGTAAGCAGCATTTAAGTTTTTGTTTTTCATGCCGTGTGAATATGTCACCATTCAATAAGGAAGAACTTGTATTAAAACTTCTAAAGCTAGGAATCAGCCAATGCAATCAACAATAATCAGCTACTTAAAGCAGCACTAGCAGAACAAAATGGAAGATCATGAAATAAGTGTTGATCTAACCCTCTTTGAATCAGTTCTCTTGATTGCTAGTGCTGCTTTTAATTATGGAAGATGGCATTACTGATTCCAAAGCAGAAATCAAATAATAGCCCCAATATCATTGGGATGAGATTGCCTCAAGTTAACACGTAGTCTAAACTCATTCAAAGCACAAATACATTCCTATTTTGCCAGTAGACACCATAAACCACAAATCATGATGTTTAATGAGATAAACTTAATCGATACAACCACACTAAAGTCTTTGTTAAGAGTATATCTTACATTGCGTGGAGAATTCTGAACTATATCGACGGCATCCTGATTGCTGAGATGCTCCCAGAGCCCATCAGAAGCAAATATGAGAAACTGGTCATGAGGTTGTAGTTCATGCACAGATATTGATGGTTCAGAGCTCAAAATTGGCTTTCTAAAAGGCTCACGAAGACGAAACTTTTGATATAGGGGCTCCCTGTTGTATTCCGCCTTTTTAAGATAAACATCACCGATAGATCTAGAGATCTGCAAGGAAAAGGTTCTATCAATGTCCTTTAATATTAAAACTCACAACATCCAACAAATTAAAACAAGAGTTTTTATACTGGCTCATGGAGATATACTGCACATAAAACCACTTAACAGCCACAAATTACAATATTAGCTTGCATATGAGCCAAATAAAAGCTGTAAAATACTTAAAGGACAAAGTTTGAATATCACACATCTTACTTCCAGTTTTTTTATATTCCGACATATTTCTTATTCTTGACAGACCATCACAGTAAGTAACATGATCAGCAAAAAAACCTACAGAATTGTAAGAACTTGTCAAGAACTTATTAACTTGCTCCAAATTCAGGTGTCCTCTTTAGCTTGTGTCATATCATAGCAAGAAACCAAAAAACCAAGTGTTATCCTACCCTCACGAAAATTAGAGATTTGTATGAGACATTTCCTTGACCTTTTCACGCCTTCACTTCATAGTAATCATTAATTTAATTAAAATTTACCTTTTAGTGCTTTCAATTCATCTATAGCATTCAATCGTATCAAGAAAACATAAACTGGATAGACCAAAGGAATACAGTGTAATGTCTGTCACTAATATCAAAGCAAAGAACTTACCTGTATGAGGCCCTTTACACGCCATACATTATGTTTTAAAACTACAATATGAGGGTCATCAGGATGGAAGGAATGCATCTCCTGTCTGACAGACTCTATGGCTACATTATGCTCTGCTGACAGCTGGGTGGCAAGAATCTCCCCAGTTGCCTTGACAAGCCTTCCCAGCACAGCACGAGAATCGCCAAGGTTAGCGATGTAAAGGATCCCATTACAAACAACACCAACCAGGCAGCATGATCCAACAGCTGCAATCTGGGGCTTCATAGGCCACTGTTTTGTAACAAGAGAGTAAAATCCATCTTCTGTTGCTTGATACGCTTTCTTTATGACATCCACAGACATTGATTGCTGCTCTGTGGTGAACCCTGCAAGATAATATCATACAATTGAGTCATTGTGGCTCCAACCTGGTATTTAACCTAAATTTTGGACATCTATAGCATGAACGAATGCAACATCATTTAATAGCTCATGGCCTCATTATCACAACGAAGATGAGTGATAACACAATTTATGCATAACAAATGCCCTGTGCCCATGATTCTAATTGGTTCTTGCATTTCTTACTCTTTAGATGCTGGAACAGATGATCATTGATATAACGCGATGTCTCAGGACCACCATGACCGTCGTATATTCCTACAAATGTGCCGTACGGACCAGACTCAAGAGTGCTCAAGGAGCCAGATTCAAGCTGGCTCTGATCCTCAAGCAGATTATTAGCCTGGACAACAGCCATGGAAAATTCACCATTTACATGCTGCCCACTGTCTTTGTACCAAAGGAGCCCGTCTTGCCGGCCTGCTGAATCCGAACCTTTGTGAACATAAGGGTCCGAGGACGGCCGCCAGCAGGCCCTCAGAAAGTTGACCAACCTTGATAACATCCCTCATCTCACCAGGGCCAGCCTCCAATCCCTCCTCAACATCCAAATTTTGGATGCAATATACCCACTAGAAAACAATGATCAAAAAACCCCCTCCAGAGCCCTCTCCTGCAAATCAAAGAAATATACAGTTCTGTTAAAAAAAAACAACATACAATTGAACAAATAACAGCTCACAAGTAATTCTCAATTTGATCCCCTTACCCTAATAAGAGAAAAAGAAAATATACAATAATAAAAAACCATACCCATTATGCTTGAAATAGAAAACCATACAAGGACCCTTAAGCTAATACTGCTAGAGAAGTAAACAAAAAACAACAAAATCGACATAAGTGGAGACCAGAAAGAAAAGTGAAGATGAACAAAATAGAGAAAGTCAAATCAACCTTCACATTCCCCACACTTGAATAAAACCATATAAATCAAAACTCTTCAGCTAGAAATGCCCAGTAAGTAATCAGAGAAAAAAAAATTGTTTCTTCGAAGAACGAAGAACCCACTTAAAAGGGAAAACTCAACCACTTAAATTACTATGAGGAATGGAAAAATAGAAGCAAAATGAACTCACAGTAGAATTAGGCTGTTTTGAACAGTTTGGTTTCAGCTACTGAATGAACGCAGGGGAAAACGATGGAGATCTAAAAGAAACAGAGCAATACATGTGGGTTTTTAAAGGGTTAGATCTATAGATCCATCAAATCAACACTCCAGATTGATAAGTCTTTTCTTTTTCACTTTGGGTTTTATTTCTTTTCTACACTCTTCCTTTTTTTCTTTTCCTCTCCTTTTTGTATCGAGTAAAGAAGAAGAAGAAGAAGAAGAAGATAGAAAAGGGGAGAAATAAAAAAAAAAAAAAAAACTAACAAGAAAAAGAGTTATGAATCAATGTGATATTAATTGAACAAACTGAAACTGGGTTGTTTGGTCTTTCTCAGTAGACAAAAGGCAAAGGCTATATAAAAAAGAAAACGAGCAAAGCGATGGCTGATAGCCAGCAATGCATATGAGCAGCCATGGGCTCCACATATATATATATATATATATATAACCAAAGAAAAGAGAAAATAGATAGAAAAGGTGAAACAAATACCTCCTAATAAATTTGATTCAAAAATACAAAAAAATTAGTAAAAACTTTTTTTTTTCAAGGTATTGTAAGCTAAGTCAATGAATTAATTTTGCCTCCACTTCTATTTTTAATTTCTCTTTTTCTTATCCTATGGCTATGGCCTATGGCCTATGGAGCTACAAATTTCTTGAATTTTATAATCTTTGAATTTCACTTTCATCATCTCCTAAAGCATTTGAATATTGAATTTTATGCCCAATTTTTTTTTTTTGGGTGGAATTTATGCCCAATTCTTTGTATACCATATAAGAAAAACTCTTTTTTTTTTTGAATTTGACTCTCTTTTTTTAGTTTTGACATTTGGTTGCAAACAATGAATGTTGGGAATTTGAAATAACTAAATGAAAATTACTTTTAACCTGTCCTCATCTAATCATCTTTCGATGATAATTAATTTATCAAGTACGTAGTACATCTATAACTTCAATTATGAAGACTTTAGACAATAAAAGGAGTAATGGTCCTTGTTTGGCTCCCCACTCCACTCTATTCAAAAGGTACACCAAGTTTATGGCATACTAGGTTAATTACTACTAGTAATAATATCCACCACAAGTTAAGAAATCCAAGTTTCCTGATCCTAAATATATAAATATAAATAGAAGATCATCCTTTGAATCGGTTCTCCCTTACTCTAGTGGTTAGGTGGATGTCATTTGAATTTGACCTAAAGGGCAAGGGTTCGAGTCCTGATACACAATCTTCAAAGAATATCATCCTTTGAAAATCTCTTTAATTTAGTAGGGAGAAGCTTTTGAACTAATTTTAGTTTTGGGGTTATACACTTATATATTAATATATAATTCAATAATGTTATGATTATGTATGAAAGAAGAATAATATCAAAATCTAGTTTTTAGTAACCTCTATAGTTCCAATTTCACATGAAATTGAAACGAAAACTTATCATTTTCATTTTTTAAAAAAAGATCCATTCTCCATATAGTAAGTAATTGAGAAGTTATATAATTTACCCATTTTTAGTAATTGGAGTAAAAATAGATAGTAGTATTATTATAGGTGAAAAATGAAAATTTGATGGAGAAAGGATGACATAATAATAAATATAAATAAGTAGATTTATAGGTGTCCAACAGTATGATAACAAAGGCACACGTGTGCAACAACGTTAATAAGCAAGTGGCAAACAGTGTGTGGATTATTGTCCACAAGAAAAAATCTGGTCGCTCGCACATGCGCTTTGTGGCCGTGTTCGTGTTGCCCTCAGCCCACTGCCCACTGGCAATCGCAATTTCAAGCCTTGCATTCCAACTGGGTTTCTGTCTGTCTGCCCAAATCCAGCTACCATTTTAAAAAAAAAAAAATTGGCACAAAGACAGATTTATTTCATTTAAAAAAATATTAACCCTCTGATTAAATTTCCCTCCATTAAGATTAACAATATCTAAAGAATTCCTTTCTTAAGCCTATTTAACTTTGGGATCTACATTAAGATGGGGTGAATTAAATTTTATAAACTCTGCCGGCCACAACAATGGAGGAAAGTTACTTGCACTTTCCTTTCTAGCTTGGGGTTTTCAGTTTCTTTATTTATTGTAAGCCAAATTAATTACCCTTTTAATTATGTTACGTCCATGTGCTTTGGCATAGAAAAACAATAATGTTACTAGCAAATTTTTGTACAAATGGATCAAATTTAATTAAAAAAAATAAGTCAACAAAAGAATTTGGATCACCTGCAAAAACTTCACTCCACATGTGTAAGGTATTTATTGATCAGCCATCAGACATTTGGCCTGGTGGTAGAGTACTGGACTCTTAGTTCCAGTCTATAGGTATGTAGTTTATTTATTGTATAGTTTATAGTTTTGGTTGAATTCTCATTTAGATATTTGGGCATAGAGATTTATTTGAATTGTAATGAGATTTCATTGGGTTTATTTGTTGGGAGAGGGGTTTGTTGGCTCATAGATTAGCATTTCGAAAAGCTAACTAATCATGTAGCGGTGTACAGGTCTCCTGTACGTTTGTAATCCCAGTTCAATAAATGAAAATTATTCTTATCTAAAAAAAAGGGTATTTATTGATCACATTGATTCAAGACACAAACGTCTTGGTTATCAAGTCAAATAACATAATCCATCTAACACATAAGATTTTTATCCATTTGCCTTTTTTTTTTTTTAAGTAAATTGCTTTTGATTTTTCGTTTTTTTCTTCCTATCTTTCTTTCATTTTCGTTGAAAATTTTGACAATGAAGTTAAATCCTCTATTTTCAATGGGAATTTCCAAATAGGGGGTCATTATCAGCCACGATATATACTAATCAAAAGGCTGCTAAGAAAATTCTAATATGCTTAAAAATTCAATGTTAATAACAAAAATACAAGAAAGTCTTACATAGAAGAAAAACAAAGGCTATTAATATGAACGAGATGGATAGATGAAGAGGCTTCACAATTCTTAAGTCAAATTACGGAGAAAATGAAATGATATTGAAGTCATGTTGGACGGTAGTGAATGAGAGATTTGGGTTTTGAGTTTGACAATGATTAAAAGCGAAAGATTTTTTGATTAATATTTGTAGCAAATTGCAACACCACTTGATGACTTTCGGGAACTCAAAAAATAGGCAATTTGAACAACAACCGAAGTTGCAAAATCAATATGTCAAATCATTTTAATGGTTGAAGGGGAGGAGAAAGCCAAATCACATGGTTGCAACAATATAAACTTTCGTATGAAAATAGAACTCAAGTTGTCAATTGCATATGCATTCATATGCTTTGTTATTATTATTGTCTTTTTTTTATTTTCCTCTCTTCTTTTTTCTTTTTTTATCTCATTCGGTATCCGGATCCGACCCGCGTTGTGCACCTGATTATGGTGGGTGAGTCTCCCAATAGGGGCAGCTATGCATGCAAGGTTTAATCCGGATCCGACCGCGTCGTGCACCTGGTTATGGTGGGTGAGTCTCCCAACAGGGCAGCTGCGTACGCAAGGTCTCGAATCTGAAACCTGCTTAAGCTGGAACAAGTCACTTACCACTTGATCCAATTGACTTTTTCCGTTCCCAATATAAATACTCGGCCGAAGTAAGAAAGAAAAAAGCCCATATAGATTAAACAAACAACTATTGGGTGATAGGAATTTGACCCAAAGATGTTAACGGGGTACCATCGGCCCAAGGATCTAGGTTGGGCCTTCTGCTAATGAACACAAGCAATTTTTTTTTTTTTTTTTCATGAATGAAATTTGATGCAAAAATTCCTGAGTTGTAATTTTTTTTTTTCCTTCTCTTGTTCGGACTCGGACTCTTTTGATTCCTTTCCCAACGAACAAAAACGAAAAACTCCCAAAAATCTTCTTCCCTACTCTTTCCATGAATCGAATTCGAAATCCCAAATTCCACTCACCCAAACCCTAATTCTTTGCCTCCAAGGAATTTCCACCAATGAACGAAACGCTTCCTCCTCCACCGTCCCCCTCCCCCGACGGAGACGATGTGATTGATGGCGCCTGGTATGGCAACATTCAATATCTCCTCAACATCTCAACCATCGGCCTCTTATGCTGCGTCCTCATCTTCGTCTTCCTCAAGCTTCGCAGCGATCACCGTCGCATCCCTGGACCATCCGCCCTCTTTTCTAAGCTTCTTGCTGTCTGGCACGCCACCGGCCGAGAGATTGCTCGCCACTGCGGAGCTGACGCTGCGCAATTTCTCTTAATTGAGGGTGGAAGCTTCGCTGTCCTATTGTCAGTCGCCGTTTTGGCTGTTTTTGTGTTGCTCCCCGTGAATCTCTATGGTGGCAGAGCTTTAATAGACGATCAGTTCTCCAAAACCACCGTAAGTCATATTAGTAAAGGTTCGGGGTTACTATGGATACATTTTATGTTCGTGGTTTTTGTTGTAATTATTGTTCATTTTGGAATGTCTGCTATTGAACAAAGATTGAAGATCACTAGGTTTAGAGATGGGAATGGAAATTTAAGTGACCCCAATGCAAATTCCACTGCGATTTTCACAATTATGGTTCAGGGTTTGCCTAAGACTTTAGGGTCTGACGAAAGCGTTTTGCTGGAGTATTTTCAGTATAAATATCCAGGGAAAGTTTATAAGGTTATTCTTCCAATGGATTTATGTGCATTGGATGATTTAGCCACTGAATTAGTTAAGGTTAGGGATGAAATTACTTGGTTGGTAGCAAAAATAGATTCTCGTCTTCTACCAGAAGAAGATGAAGATTATGGAAATGGAGCTGAATGGTTTTGGGGTAGGATTCGTTGGTTCGGGAGGAAGTTGCAACGCGTTTTGGATCTGGTTATGGAAAAGTTTGGATTCACAGATGAAGAGAAGTTAAGGAAGTTGCAAGAATTGAGGGCTGAGTTGGAGACTGACTTGGCGACATATAAAGAAGGACGCGCACAGGGTGCTGGGGTTGCTTTTGTGATGTTTAAGGATGTATACACAGCAAATAAGGCAGTTCAAGATTTTCGGAATGAGAAAAAGAGACGATTTGGGAAGTTCTTTTCAGTCATGGAGTTACGGTTGCAGAGGAACCAATGGAAAGTTGAACGAGCCCCATTGGCCACTGATATTTACTGGAACCATTTGGGATCGACAAAATTATCACTGAAACTGCGGAGAGTGTTTGTAAACACGTGTTTGCTGTTATTGCTTTTGTTCTTCAGTTCTCCACTTGCAGTAATTACTGCTGTGCAGAGTGCTGCACGGATTATTAATGCAGAAGCAATCGATAATGCACAGATGTGGTTGGCTTGGGTTCAAAGTTCGAGCTGGCTTGCATCCCTAATCTTTCAATTTTTGCCCAATGTTATAATCTTTTTTAGCATGTATATAGTGGTCCCTTCAGCTCTTTCTTATCTTTCAAAGTTTGAACGGCATCTCACAGTATCTGGTGAGCAAAGAGCAGCATTGCTAAAGATGGTTTGCTTCTTCCTTGTTAATCTGATCCTACTAAGGGCTCTTGTTGAATCATCCCTAGAAAGTGCAATCCTACGGATGGGCCGGTGCTATTTGGATGGAGAAGACTGCAAGAGAATTGAGCAATACATGAGTGCATCATTCTTGTCAAGATCTTGCCTTTCTTCACTTGCATTTCTAATCACAAGCACCTTCTTGGGTATATCATATGATCTTTTGGCTCCAATTCCTTGGATAAAGAAGAAGCTTCAGAAGTTTCGGAAGAATGACATGCTCCAGCTGGTCCCAGAAACAAGTGAGGAGTACCCATTAGAGAATCAGAACCTGAATGGTCTTCGGAGACCGTTGATACCTGAAAGTATGTTTGACTCTCCTAGGATGAGTGAATTTGACATTCAGGGACAAGATCTTTCTGTGTATCCAATCAGCCGAACCTCACCAATACCGAAGCAGACATTTGATTTTGCTCAGTACTATGCATTTAATTTGACCATATTTGCCCTGACCATGATATATTCTTCATTCGCTCCACTTGTGGTGCCAGTGGGTGCAGTTTATTTCGGATATAGGTATGTGGTTGATAAGTACAACTTTCTGTTTGTGTATAGAGTCCGAGGATTTCCTGCCGGCAATGATGGAAGGTTGATGGATACAGTCTTGTGTATCATGCGGTTCTGTGTTGATTTATTCCTCCTTTCAATGCTCTTATTCTTTTCAGTCAAAGGAGACTCTACAAAGCTGCAAGCCATATTCACTCTAGGATTGCTAGTAATTTACAAATTATTGCCTTCAGATAGTGATAGTTTTTATCCTGCCCTTTTGGAAGGCATGCAAAATATAGACAGCATTATTGATGGACCTATTGATTATGAGGTTTTCTCACAACCCAGATTTGATTGGGATACATATAATTTGTGATTTAAGGCATTGACTCTTTGACTAATTTATTAATTCACGATTTGTGCAAGTGTGCATATGTGTATCATAGTTTCTTTCTTTCTTTCTCTTTGTTTTTACTTGTGTGTCATAGTTTTATCTTTTAATTGATGGAAGAATACAGCTAATTAGATTGTGTTTGACAATTTGGTGATGAAAATTGCTCTTGACCAACAATTGTGTGTATTATAGTGTTTCTTTCTTGGCATATTTATTTGAATGAATGCTCGAATAGTTGATTGCTACTTGAATTAATACTTTGTGTATGACCTGCTGCCGCATTTGTAATTTGTTGCCAAAGCATGTATTCATAATTCATATTGTCGTGCACATTAACAGTTTGTGAATAATAATAGTCATGATTGATAGTCCATGGAAATGGGCAACGACAATCTACCACGTTTAGGTAATGGAGGAATGAAATTTATTAATGGAACAGTTTCTATTCTTTCGTATGTGGGTCTTTTGACTTTGTATGTATAAATAGTAGTAGTAGATTGAACCGTAGGTGGAGGAGAGGGGTCCATGTCCATCTCAATCTCAATCTGATCACCTGCATGGCTTGGTTGGGGCTGCATGTTAAGTCTTTTCGTCTTTCTTTTTCTAGGCATTGGCATGCCTAACTGGAAAAAGGAGTCGCTTGCAACTGCTTGTATTTATTGACTTTGCAAATTGGCTGTTTCTGCTCTCTCTGCAGCTACCTGCCTAACCTCATATCGGTACTACCAATTGCTACTTTGGCTGGAGATAATTTGGACGGAGGGACTATATTTATAATTATTGGCTTGAATACTATAAAGTATAAACATTGAAGTGCTCTATTAATTATTCCACCCCTAATTCCCTTCGTTTTGAACTTTCCCAATTACCAACAATTCAATAACAAGGACGTGGGAGTTTGTTGATGTAGAAAGTCTTTAGTTTATCAAACAAATTTTAAAGGGTCTTGTGGTCAAGTTTTTCTTTGAATCCTATATATATAAGAGATAATTAGAAATTACAATGTCAAATAATAATGATAATTAATTATCTAGTAATTGTAAAGCTGCAATAGAATTAGAAGGAGAAAAGTTCCAAGTTCCAAGTTCCAAGAGAAGAAACATGGAGGAAATTATTTGTAGGCAAAATTGAGAAACAGAGGAAAACAAGGAGATCAATGCCAACAAGTCAAGAGTGTCTCAAGACTTGTCCTATATCCACTCTGGGCCAAGCAAAAATGGTAAGTCTCCTTCACTTGTGCAAAACATTTACAAATGCAAATGCGGCTTCACTCAATTCTTTCAGTAATCTTTTCTTTCTCTCTCTCTCTCTTGTGTGGCTAGCCTAGTCCTTAAATTAAACAACGGCTTTTTATTTATTGCCATTTTGAATGAGAGTTTAACAAAATATAAAGTCACAAGTAAGTTACTTTGGTTTTGCTTGTGACTTGAAATTTGCTTCTTTCTTTTGGAGAGGAAAAAGCAGGAACATATTAGAAAATTATGCAGCATTTTCCAGTTAAAAGCAATCTTCTTGATTCAGGTTCAGACACCACCCATCATCACCTTGCCTTTGGAGCTACAGAGCAGCCCCTTTGCCCCAAACCCCGTCGCCTTGGTCCTCCCGTTCCTGACTTCCTCAACCCCCTTAGATGCACCAAACACAGGTGAAAATGCTACATTTTATAATTGTCATATTTTAAAGATTTCTTCTTCTCCTAACTTGTTTTTCCTCGATTATCAGCCAACCAAATGCTGATGGGAGAGGTGGAGTCCTGAACATGATTACCGAGAAGGTTAGAAATTTCATATTTCAAAATGTTTTTTTTTTTCTTAAGAATCCAAAATGAGTCTAATATAATAAAGGTTCATTTCAATTTCATATGGATTGTGGAATGCAGACAATTGATGGAAGAGAATCATCATGCAGCGGGTGCTGGCCATCCTGCTATGCAGGGTCACCTCCAGGAAGAACAGGGAACCCTTTGGTTAATGACGTTCAATTCATTCATCAAATGGAGATTCTTTCACCCTTCACTCGAACCAAGCTTTCAGATAAATTTGGCTTCACCTCTGCCTCTCCCGTTTGAAATTCTCCATTGCTGCAATGGGATTTCTAGCGGTGAAAATGTACCCTTTTCTGGGTTTTTTTGGTAGCCTAACTTTAGCACTACTACTACTACGTTTTTCCTTTTTTTCTTCCCCTTTTTTTGATCTAATTGTGGACTTTTCTTTGTAAATATCATGAGTTGAATGGTCTCATAATCTCAGAAGTCAGATGTATTTTGTACATGTATATATATAATGATTTCATCATCATCATCATCATCAGTTTCTGGTTTCAGTTTCTTTATTGTTTCAAGCTGCTACTCTTCCTTTTGGCAGAGACTTCACATGGTTGATTGAGTACTTTATGTCGCTTTGTCAACAAATGCAATCAATCTTCCCATTCATGGATTTTTTCACTTCTTCAATCTTTCTTCCATTAAAATCCAAATTGGGTACCTTCATTTAAGTCCAAAGTTCCTACTCTCTGAAAAACTAAATACAAATGCAATTCCCATACCCCATTTCCAATCAATTTTAGGGTCAGAAAAGAAAACTTCATTAATTAAGCCTTAGTTTATCAACAGCTAAAAGTTTAGAGACTTTAAAAAGGGAAGAAAAAAGACCCGCCTGTTCAAGTTCAACGTCCTTAACTGTCATCATACAATAAAAGGGAAGGTAGGTCCCATTCCACTGTAACAAGTAACAACAAGAACAACACCATAGTACTTCTTCAAAATCCTCTCGACAGAAAACAAATATACTTACTTATAAAATAATAATTTTTCTGTCTTTGAAACTAAATCAACCCCAAGGCCAAGATCCAAATCCAATCTCCCTCTTTCTCTCTCTCTCTCTCTCTTTGTTTCTGTTTTCGAATCCCAGTTTTCTTTTGCCAAATGCAAATCTTTGTAGACTCCTCTTCACTGCATTTCTCCTGAAATAACTAACCAGTAAAGAAAATAAAAATGTTGTCTTTGTTAAAGACTGTCTTTTTCTTCTTGATTTCAATCTGGGTCTTAAGCTTTAAGCTCTGCTATGGCCGAATCTTCACTTTCAAGATGCATCACCGTTTCTCTGAACCCGTCAAGAACTGGTCCAACTCCACTGGAGAACTCTCTCATTGGCCTGTAAAAGGCTCTTTCGAATACTACGCCATTTTAGCTCACCGTGACCGCCTCCTCCGCGGCCGCAAACTCTCTGATATTAATGCACCCCTTACTTTCTCCGATGGCAACTCTACCTTTCGAATAAGCTCTTTAGGATTGTAAGGATCTTTTGCCATTTTCAAAGAAATGTTTTCTGGGAAGTTTCGAATTTAGGGTTATAATAATCTTGTTTGGGGTTCGTTTCTTGAGTGCAGTTTACATTATACAACAGTGCAATTGGGGACTCCAGGGGTGAAATTCATGGTGGCGCTTGATACTGGGAGTGATCTTTTCTGGGTGCCTTGTGATTGCAACAAATGTGCTCCCACTGAAGGAACTACATATGCTTCTGTATGTTTTCTTCTCTTTCTTTTCTTTTATATTCTGAAATTTTATGTTTGCTTGGCCTTTTCTTCATGCCGATCAGTGCTGCTCTGTTTTGCATTTGTCCGTTTGTAGCTAAATTTTGCATTCATTTCCTTCTTCTATGTTCAATGTTTATTCTAGAAGTTCAATATGTAGTCCAAATAAGCACAGTAGTACTTTTAAGAGTTGAAACAAAATCTCATTTCTCTGAATTGCACCGATAGGATGATCTAATAGTTTAACTTTTCCACTACATTGGGCCATTGGAAAAGTATGAGTGGGACTGTGGGGTAATGAACCAATTAGGTTTGACATTATTGATAGTAGGTGCTTGGAATAATTACATCAGCTGGACAGAAAAGCTCAGTTGTTTTTCAAAAAGTATATATCATTCTAAGAAAATCAAGCACTAATAATTGGAGGGTAGAAGATATAATGAGCATGCAATTTAGTTAATCATTTAGGTTCTTTGCTAATTTGTAGCTGTTGTTCTGTATGCTTGAGCCTCTGTTTCAAAACTTGTACTAGGAATATCTCCCTGTTTGTTTTGGATTCTTTTTCTTCTTCAAAAGAGAATTATTCCAACTATAATGACTCTATGCTGAGCCGTATACCATATACCATCTTTCTCTTTGCTCTCTGCCAAAAATTGCCTAGCAAAATTGGCAATAAAGGCCTGAAGAATAACTAAATTTCTGCGACTCCATTCCCTGGAGTTTGCTTGATATTAATAACTCTTCAGTACTGCTTTTCTCCCCCCTCAAGAACTCTATCGATTGAAAGCAGTCACTTCTCCTTATGTGCTAAACTAGATATTGATGCTTAAGATGAATAAAGAAAATTTAATTTGCATCCTCAATTTCTGACTACAAATTAATGTGTTTGTGATGGATAAATTTGTACAATTAGAGTTAGCAGAAAGCAAGCTGCCTGCAGTGCAGACTGCAGATGCTTTTTGGTCGTCTATGTAGATTTGTGGAGTGATCTTTTTTCTCGTGCTCCTTTGTGAATATGAAACATCACATGCATTATATATATGAATTGAAAGTGGATAAACATATCCGAAATGGAGGACATGTAATCGATCGATAAACAGAAAGGAAGGAAAAGGGTAGCACCACAGTCCCACTATCTACAGAAAGTTATCTTGAAATCTTACTAATCATTTGACTTCCATGTGAGCAAAAGATTTTGCCAATCACCTTTTCACTAGTTTTCCTTGTGTAATTGATATTTAACAATGCGATATTTTCTTCTTTTTGGGTGGCAGGATTTTGAGCTTAGCATATATGACCCTAAGGGATCTTCCACTAGCAAAAGAGTCACTTGCAACAGCAGCTTGTGTGCACACCGTAACCAATGTCTAGGAACTTTCAGTAATTGCCCTTACACGATCTCTTACATGTCAGCTCAGACTTCTACTTCTGGGATTTTAGTGGAAGATGTTCTTCACCTAACAACTGAAAATGGTCACCCAGAATTGGTTGAGGCATATGTCACATTTGGGTGAGTTCTTTCAGTACTTTGCTTATTCGTATTCTATTTTGGCCTCATTCTGCTTAAGCGGTCTGAATACCTTATTCTGGCATTTTCCCTTTATTTCTAGGTCTCTGCAGAGTTTAATATTTGTTCCCTAAGTCTTGTCTATGTTCAAATAAAAATGCAATATAAATTGTGCAGCTGTGGGCAGGTGCAAAGTGGTTCGTTCCTCGATGTTGCAGCTCCGAATGGTTTATTTGGGCTTGGCATGGAGAAGATATCCGTTCCTAGCATTTTATCACAGGAAGGTTTAACAGCTGACTCTTTCTCCATGTGTTTTGGACATGATGGGGTTGGAAGGATCAGTTTTGGAGACAAAGGTAGTCCTGACCAGGAAGAGACCCCATTTAATATTAACCCATCACAGTAAGTGGTAATTTCTCAATTCTCATTTACTTGATGCTGATCATCTGTAAGTGTAGTTTCGTGTTTTTACTGATGGAACCTTTATCTTATTCTTCAACATCTCTTGCATGATCATCTTGCAGTCCAACCTACAATATTACTTTAACTCAAATTCGGGTGGGGACAAGTTTGATTGATGGCGAGTTTACAGCTCTCTTTGATTCTGGGACCTCGTTTACATACTTGGTTGACCCAACATACTCAAATCTTTCAGAGAAGGTAAGACTTCATATGTTAAAAACCATAGAACCTTGATACCACACTGACTGGATGTCGAAACTTAGTAATTTATGCTCTTTTACAGTTCCATTCTCAGGCACGAGATAGGCGGCGTCCACCTGATTCGAGGATTCCTTTTGAGTACTGTTATGATATGAGGTCCATGTTCAGTCCTGTATGGATCTTCGCTTTCTCCAGTTAGATTTAATTCTGCATATCTTATCATCTTCCTTTGTGTCATGCAGCCCTGATGCAAATACTAGTTTGGTACCTAGTATGAGTTTAACAATGAAAGGAGGAAGTCACTTTCCTGTATATGACCCAATAATTGTCATTTCTACTCAGGTAATGTCCTGCTCCTGGAATTTTTTTATTCTTTGTAAATCTTTATATTGAAAATTGCATTAAACAATGCGATCTCTAATGATTTGCAGAGTAAACTTGTATACTGCTTGGCTGTTGTCAGGAGTACAGAACTGAATATCATTGGACGTAAGTCTTGTATATTTCATATGATTAATTGAGTTTTTCTGCTCTATTAATTTGGAAGTAAACCTCGATTTTCTTGTTAACTATGGGAGTTGTAATCTCAAAAATTACCACACATAAATCTAGTTCCTTTATTGCTCGACTGTCTGCCTTAAACAATGAAAATAGGTATAATCAAATATAATTCCAAATTGCTTAATATGATGCACCTCGTTAATGCTCTTGTCTGTAGATGATGAATAAAACCATCTCATCATGGCTTCCTATATCTCTATGCACTAATATGTATTTCCTTATTTGGCTTTTATTTACCCTAAACAGAAAACTTCATGACGGGCTACCGAGTAGTATTTGACCGAGAAAGATTTGTCTTGGGGTGGAAGAAGTTTGATTGTAAGTGATGCTCATATTAATGAACATGCTTTTCCTCTGCCTTCATATGTTGACCTTGGTGACTTACAGAATTCTTCGGCTTTCATGCAGGTTATGACATTGAGGAACCTAATACGTCCCTAGTAGAATCAGATGCTGCTTCCACACCTCCTGCATTAGCTGCCGGAATCCATAATTATTCTAACCCGGAAGCAACGAAGGATATCAGGAATAATTCTTCCCATGCTTCAGTTGCCTTGCAATCTTCCCACCCCCATGCTTCTCTCTTGTCTTGCATTGGAGTTATCTTGGTATTGTCTCTATTGTTGTAGGCATTCTTTGCTACTGCTCTTATACCAGTTACAGTTCCCTAGTGTAGCAAACTTTGGGCTATATCCACCTTTGATCATCACATAGAAATAGCAGAGAAAATACCTTAACCAGTTTCCTATACTATACAACAGTTTAGGATTCATTTCATATCTTTCATTTTTCTTTGTTTTAGATCGTTGATAAGCCAGAAATATTTGTTCCGGGGTGCATAGGGGATCTATATGCAAATGTAAACATCAGTTATTGTCCATATCTTTTCCCTTTCCTTATATCAGCTAGCAAAGGATAGGCATCTGTACAATATTGCTGTATTTTGATTCTTTGAACACAGAAGAACACAGTCTTTTCATGTATAGCAACAAATACAAGTTCAGCAAATTATGATTTTTTTGTTGGATCACTATGGCTGCAGAGAACTAAGAATCAGTTTTCTTCCTAGTGGTAATTGTTAAAGCCTCAAAAGGAACGATGACTTTAAAGTGGAGGTTCCAGTTGCTGGTACCCTCAGTCATTGCGGCAATTTTGCTCCTTGACTTTTCTTGCATATATTATATGCATATGCATTGGCCTTTTGCAGGCCACCGAAAGCTGACTGAAGGAATTAAGAGCTGACCTTCTAGACTGGGTATGTATGCTTGGGTTCCAACTTTCCGTATAATATGTTGTACGGATAGGCCACTTGTAATAAAGATATCTAATCTAACTTCTACTTGATGGGCAACCACTGAATAGATAAAGGATTTTACTTTTTAGGAAATGCTTAGGAAAGTTTGATAGAATTAGCAAAGCCATCTTTGAAATTGTCCACTTTCTGATTTATACATTGCAAGCGCCTATAAGAGGAAGTTTCTCAAGATTAAAGTCCACACTTAGATTAATAATATTCTAATTAAGTATTAGTAGTAGTATGCAAATGGAATTTGCCCATTGTTAATTACTAGCATTAGCAAAAGTCCTCTGCAAAAGGATTGCGTGTGACTTAAAATTTTATGTAATTGACTACTTGTCTATGATTTGGACTAGTTACCAAATAAAAGCATTCATTTAAAGTCTTCTCGTTTATGTTCATTAACCAGCATTTGGTCAAGCGATTACCAAACTATATATCGTTGTGGCCCCTGCGCTTGCTTCAACCATTCTTTTTTCTGGCCCTTGCTTATTTGTTTGGTTTCATTTCCTGAAAGAAACAATGAACTTTCTCTGCGTCGCAGTTTTTGACAACTCCATTTCCTATATCATATAAATGCTTCGTCGATGTTGCCTCCCACTTTCCCTTTTGCCCCCCAACTCTTGTTAAAACCTTTTGAAAAATACTTTAATTAAATATTATATATACTATTAATTTACTCAAGTGCTATAGTTGTTATGTAAATTAGTAAATCCTTGGTATTTTTTTGCAAGAACTGATCGAAACTAAATTAGAGCCGCAGAATGCCATTCCCGAGTCTATCATCCACTAATGAAGGGAGTAACTGATCCGAAGATTCCTCGAATCAAGTTATCCCCGATAGCGCAGCATTAGCTAAAGAAGCCATCAAATCTGCATATATACTATTAATTTACTCAAGAGCTATAGTAGTTATGTAAATTAGTAAATCCTTGGTATTTGATTAAACTAATTGTTGCATATTCTTGAGACCTTAATTATTTAGGGTCATGTTTAGGTCTCCAAAGGTATATGAGTGTGACCTACATGGCGGTACGGTGCGCAACGACAAACGCAGACGGTGTGAAGTGTGGACACGGTTGCGGCCACATGATTGGAAATCTTCCACGTGTTTTGAGATCATGAGGACATCGTTGCAGGAAAATCTAAATTATACAAGTTTGATTTTGAGCTTCACTTTTCTTTTCTGCCCCCATGAAATTCTCCTTGATTGATGAGTGATGACGATGTTTATTTATAGTATTAATTAATTAATTAAATAATATAAGGGCTTCAATTAATGTTTTCGATTAGGGAATTAAGGAAGATGATCAAGGCGAGGCCCAAGGGCCAAGGGGATCCACATCCACAATATTCAACATTCTACTACGACGTTGGAGAGCAGAAAATGTTTGTCACGTGGCGCTTTCTGTAGAGTTTTTGATTTTAGTTTCTTCCAGAGAGGATTTAGCTAAGCTACCCAATCATCCACTCCCTTTTACCAACAAACCCCCAACGCCCTTTTCATTTTTTTCTTTCTTTACCTTTTCCTTTTTTGTTTATAATTATTCAAAAATCAAAACATCCATGCACCCCCTCTATTTTCTGTTTTTGCAAACATGCCCTCCTTATTTTTATTTATTCTCCTCATTTCCTTTCATCTTTGCTGACTTTTTCTCCTTTTCCCTCATCTCCCTAATAAAAGTAAAATTAAATGAATCATGCAATGCAAGTCTTGTTCATTTAAGGCCTATATATATATCTAACTAATCCTTTTTTAGGGGGGCAACACTATTTGTTGACTTGAAGCTTTCAAACTTAGTGATTACTAAATGGTAGTAATTAGTAATTACGCGCGCTTAACTATTCTCTTCATTTAGTTATATTTATTGTTAAAGACAATTTATGTATACGTTCTCTTAATAATTACTAATACTAAGTTGTTAAATATACATGAGTCTATAACCTCTAACATGTAAAGTTACTAATTAACAACGAGAAGGTAAATATATGATCTCTGAAATGATATTACACTTTGTATTAGATTGCTAAGTTTACTACTAGAAAGATACTATAGACTAAAAAATGGATTAAGTCAAAGATTACAAAAAATTGAAGCATTGTTGATAACGAAAATCGACGTTGTTGACTAATGTAAGGAAATTAATTATTAGTTAGGTTTTGGATTTCATCATTTGGTTAGATAGATAATTTTAAAACAATGAGATCATGCATGCATATATTATTATATTATGTATATATGAGATGATTAAGAAAATTGAGAAATTAACATAAGCAAATACTATACTATACTCCATATACTATACTATAATAAAAAAGAAAGGGTCAAAGATTATCTGATAGGTTAGTGATTTGTTAAAGAGCTAACGTCGTTTATTGGCCTATTACTCACCCAAGCCCATACACAATTTTATTATAAAAATAGCAAAATAAAAATTAAAGAAAAAAAAAGAGAGATTTGTGCAATAATAAAAAGATTGAGGTACCAACCAATAAAGGAATCTACATGAAAATTTTACGGGGGTGAATATTAAAAAGGAAAAAAGAATCAGCCAGAAACGCGAAAATCTCCAAAATAGAAGGGGTTTTCCGACAAAAAGAGAAAAATGAAGCTGTTGTCGTAATAATTTAGTAATTAATTTAATTTAAGTTAGTAATTAATAATCGTTTATAGGACCCACCTCTGGACTACACTTGGGTACCGAACAACCGCGGTTTTCTGTCTGCTCAGCGAACTAAATTTTGTGTTCATTTGACTTTTGCCCTCCAATTTGCCCTTCGGCCTTCTCAATAACTCCAACCAAACTTGACAACGCCACTCTATAAGTTTACCTTTCAAAGTTTCGGCTTTCTTAAGATTCTTAATTCCAAAGCTAAATTACCAATTTTTTTTCCCCACATTTTTCCAGGAAGATATTTTTATTTTTTTTCTCTTTCTTCAGAGGAAAAAATTAGAGGACAGGAAAAGTTGCAGACATGACTGAGTTTAGTAGTTACAGTTATATGTTGTTGTTAGTGATGCTCGGATTAAGCGCGGGAAGCTGTTATGGGTCTGGGACTTTCGGGCTTGATATTCATCACAGATATTCGGATCCGGTTAAGAAAATCCTGGCCCTTGATGAGTTACCGGTGAAGGGAAGTCCGGAGTATTATAGTGCTATGGTCCACCGGGATAAAATAATTAAGGGCCGTCGATTGGCAACGGCTAATGATCAGACGCCTGTTACTTTTCTCGATGGAAACGAGACTTATCGATTGGATACCTTGGGATTGTATGATTTCCTTCCCTTTTTACTATGATTTTCTTTTTCACATCTTTCTATTTTTTCCTTGCTTTTTAAATTTTAATGATTTGAAACAAATTATTACTGTTGGAAAGTGCTTCAATTGTGGTAGTTCAACTATTGCGGCGAACTGAATATCTGTGAATTCATCGGAAAAATTCATTCTTTTCAATCTTTTAAGAATCTTTTCATTTTTAGCTTTTGGAATCTTTGCTCTGTTTGTTTGCCGAGAAAATCTGGATTGTTTTCTCTTCTTTTAATACTTAGCCGTTTCAGCGTTACTGTTTAGTAGGTTTGAAGTTGGACTATGTTTGGTTGGTTGGAATATCTAGGACATGTATTTCGGAAGAAGAAGAGAGAAAAAAAAAATCTTTTTGCCTATTTCCATAGTTCGTTTTGTGATGATGAATTGGATTATGATTTCTGAAGATGATGAAAATCAGGGCTTTTTAATAATATTTTGAAAATTTTCTTGATGGACTCTGAGTTTCCCCTTTCCTTCGTTTTTTCCTCTTAACAAAAAACAGAGCTTCAGAATCTCCTTCCTCGCATTCTCCTTTTTCATTTTTTTTAATTTCCACTTTTTATTCAACTCTGCAAAGTTAGATATTTTCCTCTGTCATTGAATCATGAAGTAATAATTTTCCTGTACTTTTGTAAATTACAGTTTACATTACGCCAATGTGTCAGTAGGAACGCCAGCTATGTCATTTATGGTGGCACTGGACACTGGCAGCGATCTCTTCTGGTTGCCATGCGATTGTTCCAGTTGCGTGCAAGGCTTAAAGACTTCCGATGGCCAGGTAACCCTATGGCCAATTCTTTATCTTGTTTCCCCTTTAATTTGTATTCCTAGTTCTTTTAGTTCATAAAGTAAAAGAAAATCCACAATTTTGGCCTGAGTTTCATGAAAATTATTATCTGTTTTGCAGGAAATAGACTTTAATATCTACAGCCCTAATACATCATCAACAAGCTCCAATGTTCTTTGTAGCAGTGATAAGTGTGAACAAGCAAAGAGATGTCCTTCATCTCAAAGTGATTGTCCTTATCAAGTTCTCTATCTGTCCAATGGCACTTCATCTACTGGATACTTGGTGGACGATGTCTTGCACTTAGTAACCGATCATTCTGATAAAACCAAAGCTGTCGAAGCCAACATTACTTTCGGGTTTGTAATTTTTACTTCCTTTCCAAATGAGAAATACTTGTGTGAATTCCAGAAACTTTGATAAACTTCTATGCACTCTCAGTCTGTTATTCTCAGGGTAACATGCTTAGGAAGAGTGGGATTTGATTGAGGCTTTTGATTAATGGCTATAACTTTTGTTTATCCTTAATATTGTTTCACATTGTCATACATGGGGACACTGCTTAGAAATATTTTACTTGTCTTCTGATTTGTATATGCTACTCTATTGCAGTTGTGGGCAGGTTCAGACTGGATCATTCTTAAATGGTGCTGCTCCTAATGGTCTTTTTGGGCTTGGTATGGACAATATATCTGTTCCTAGCATATTAGCAAAAGAAAAGGTTACTTCGAATTCGTTTTCTATGTGTTTTGGAAGTGATGGGGTTGGAAGAATAACTTTTGGTGATAAGGGAACCTCGGATCAAGGAGAAACACCATTTAATCTTCGGCAAACACAGTAAGTGTTGCTTTTCTGATAGCATCAATGATGATAACTATGTTGAGTCTGGCAAGCATCTATGCACACAGTTTTGGATACGGGTTTTTGTTGGCTTTACTGATTCTTCTTTTCTTGATATTCATTGTCAGCCCAACTTACAATGTCAGTGTCACTCAAATAAGTGTGGGAGGAAATGCTAATGACCTTGAATTCGGTGCTATTTTTGACTCCGGTACCTCATTTACATATTTGAATGACCCAGCTTATACACTTATATCTGAGAGCGTAAGTATTACAAACCACATATTTTTCTGCTGTTTCCCAGAGAATGTTTCTTGCCATGTAAGTACTGATCTTTATCTTATTTGGCAGTTCAACAAATTGGCTATAGAGAAGCGTTATGCTTCTGGATCCGATGACTTTCCTTTTGAATATTGTTACGAGCTAAGGTAAGCTTGTTTCTTAGATTTACAAAAGGATTTCCCCTTTGTCTTTTTGACTTTTGAGCTATCAGGACAGGGGCACTGACTTCTTTTACCTTGCAGTGCAAACCAAACCAGCTTTAAGTACCCTGTAGTGAATCTGACAATGAAAGGTGGAGCTAATTATTTCGTTAACGATCCAATAGTAGTGATTTCCATGAAGGTATATTGTCATTTTAATTTATCAGATGTTAATCCTGCCCATTGAATTATGTTGAAGTTGATTTTCCTTTTTTTGCAATTTCCAGGGTGGAGATGTATATTGTTTGGGTGTTGTGAAAAGTGACAATGTGAATATCATTGGACGTAAGTATATCCAATTCTGCTGTCACAATTTACATGCTGATCACAATGAACATATGAACAAAATATAGTTTCATCAAAGGCCTGATTGCTTCTGACACTTTTATTGAATTCAATTCAGAAAACTTCATGACTGGTTATCGTATTGTCTTCGATCGTGAGAAGATGGTACTAGGCTGGAAAGAATCTGACTGTGAGCAACACTTAACTCTTCTGTTTTTATTTCCGTGTGTTATATATTATAATCCAATTGGTCTGATATCTATTTTCCTACTTTCTACAGGTTATGATATTGAGGCCTCAAACACTTTACCCGTCAAGCCACCAACTGCAATCCCTCCTGCTACTGCTGTTGATCCCCAAGCCACATCAGGGAATGGTAACACTTCTCACGCTTCAGGGGCAGCACCACCCATGGCAAATCAATCACCCCATTTGAGAACTTTGACTTATGCACTCGCAACTGCTCTCATTCCATTTTTGGCCCTAATTTAGTCATTCTTTTCTTCACACAGGCTTTTAATCCCCCTCACCTGACATTTCTGTACAATATTATTGTTTTAGACTTCTAGGAATACAGGAGGAACAGGAAGCTTATTTTAGCTTTCTATTCTTTTTCATGTCAGTGGCATTATTACATGGGGTTCTGTATATATGTTTCGATTTTACAAGAGATGATTGATTATAGCGTTCTTATAGTATTTGCTAAATTAATTGCACTAGTAATAATGCTAGCTTTTCACAATTTATTGTCCAAAATATGCACAAATGCCAAATTTGGATTTTTCAATATACGTTTTCCTGACCTCCTTGTGCAGGAAAAGGCCATTTCTTCTGTAAACGAGCCGACGTCACTGTACCTCAGTAGGTACAAATTTGGGCCTAAATATTGGCATTTGGGCTCCTTTAGGACTCTAAACCCATATTTATTTTTACACTTAAAAATGCCAAGCCTAGCTTTTCCAGGTCAATTACCAGACCATACTGAGAATAAAATAGACAAAGGCATGTGGCTCCGCCAGATGCTGCAGTTGGCAACCCATTCTCAAATTATTGCTACAAAATGGAATTAATTCTATATTCAGCAATTGTCTATAACAAACATGAAAGTTACAATCTTGTTAAAACTTGAGTGTCTTCAAAGGAATAGTTCGTTTGTGCTTTTAAAGGCAGTATGAATCCACATAATATCAATGAACTAAACCAAAGTATCATCTGGCACTAAAGGCAAGAAGTTTCCTGCAGCAATAAGAAGAAATGCACTTATGCACATCAGAATGGCTGAATAACAAAAACCACGTGCAAGCTGATCTTATGTTGTCAATTACCTCAACCTGCTTATGATTCAAGACAATCTCTGCCAATTGGATGTTTCCACTCAACTTAGTTGCCTTATTCGATGGCAATAAGGAAAAACCATCAAGAAGCTTCACACATTTGAGTGCCCATTTGACCATCAGGAACTCGATAAGATGATGGCCGCTGCACATTGTTTCAGTAGAAACCATTAGACCAACTTGAATTTGTAAGAAAAGATATGACCATCAATCCCCAGACAGATTTCTACAAAAGAATCATAGGAACTCTGGACAAAAATATAGTATCAGAATGTAGGCATGAGAGGGAATGGAGAAATTGTACCTTCTATTATGATAAGTTGTAATGAACACCGAGCCTGGATTACTTTGGAGCATAAAAGCCACGGTAGCAAAGAGGTCATCAAAGGCTTACCAACAGAAGTTCCATTAAAGATTTCAGCTTCAAGTTAATAGCTAAAGGGGAAAAGCGTAACAACTAGACAATTATCAAAGTAGTGTTACCACGCGCGTCATAAAGAACATCGGCCCCAAGAATAATTTTGGGATGTAAACTAAATATGGATGCATCCCAAACTCCCCATGTCAGTCCCAACACCTGAAAAACAACAAAACTTAAATCTATGAACAGAACTTCATAGGGACAGCAGGCCAAAAGATTGATTAGTGAAGAGAGCTTACTTTACACTTTAGTTTATTGAGATCACAAACTCTTCTCATGTTATCCAAAACCTGAGTATGCATTATCAAACATAGTGGCTTAATCTTAATAACAGTAGTAGCAGTATAATCTGTTTAAGCAAAAGCAAAATTTTGTCTGATAAAGGGATAATAATCAAGAAATTTAATTGAATCAAACTTTAAATTCTGAATAAAAATATCAAATTTCACCTAAAGACAATATGCTCACAAGTAAAATTGAGTAAAAATTACCTCCAATCTATTTGCATCATCAGTAAGAGTAACATGGGAGCCTACTTTGGCAGCTACCAACCCAGGTAAGCAAGTTCCTGCACCAAGCTGCCCAAAAAAAAAAAAATCAAACATTTCAAAACCCCTAAAGCAGAAAGCTTGAAACTGGAATTAATGATGACAAATACCTCGACTACACTATTCCCAGAAAAACGCAATCTTTGTTGCCAAACATACTCGGCCAAGACAATACTACAGGGCCATACGAATAAGCCATAGTCCTCTTTCATATTCTGAGCATCGTCAAGAAAAAATTTAAAGAAAAAGTTCAAATTTTTTACTCTAAAAAGTGTTGATCACTCAGAGACTTCAATGAAAAATCTAACTACCTCAATGATTGATATTGAAAAGGCAATTTTCTCAGAATCGCCAAAATCGTGACGAGATACCGTCGTCATTTCTGGATTGGCCAACCCTTCTTTGTCTCCGTCATCGTCCTCGCCACTCATATCGCCGCCGACTATGCTTCTCCGACAATTCTGAATTTTAAAGATGAGACATCGTGTATGTATTTAAACTTTTTCAAAAACGATGCGTTTAACTTGCCAAAGTGATTAACGGTCATGATAGGAGAATGGCCCATGACCACGCGTAACGGTGTAACTGAACTCACAGATTTATGTACACGTCGCTCGCATGCAATCATTATCTTCTCTTTCCTTTATCTGATTTTTTTATTTTATTTTTCCTTAATTTATTTATTCAATTAAAATTTAAAATTACTTCAATTTTGGAGTTGCTTTCTTCCACTTTCTCGAATCATCATCTCGAAGTCACTGCTCTTCTTGCTTTCCCAGTTCACTCAATCTCATGGCTTTAGCTCATTATTTGGTTGCAGTTCCAGTCGAAACTTCGAAAAACGCCAGAACTTCAATTCTCTCTTCTTCATTTAATAACGAGTCTCTCTCTTCGTTAGCTTTCACTTCTTCTTCTCCTCCTTTTTCTCCATGGTCTAAAGCTCGAAATCTCTCTATCTTTCCTAGAAGAACTCACAGAATCAGACACAAAGGTCACTCCTTTTACTATTGCTTTGATTTTCAATATTTGTTAAACTGTTTGATTTAGTGTTCTTATAGTTACTGAATGCTTGTATTGTTGAATTTTTTTTTTTTTTGGGGGGGGGGGGAATTGGTTTGCATTGAGAGAAATTTGTTGAATGTAATGGAAAATTAAGGCTGGATAATTGTGTTTCTGCAAGCTACGATTTTGATAATTTGTTTGTTTGGTCTACTTGTGAACAGCAAAGGCTGAGCCTGAAGAATCTGAAGTGAATTTGGCAGCTGATGCATTTACTCAGTTCAAGCATTTGCTTCTGCCAATAACAGACGGAAATCCTTATCTTTCAGAAGGAACAAGACAGGTGACCTTTTTAAAGACTTAAAACACCCCAATTTCCAGATTAGACCATTAGGCAGTAGCTATATTGATTCTTTCCCAAAAATGAATGGTCTTTCTTTAGGAATTAGGGTGCCCATTTCTTATTTGCATTATGGTTGAAAATCTATGAGCAGGCAGCTGCAACGACTGCTGCTTTGGCAAAGAAGTATGGGGCTGATATAACTGTTGTGGGTATGTGCACTGTCCCCTGCCCATACATGTTTGTTGTGTAGTGTCAAAGAACACATATAAAGCAAGACTACTATAACAACTTAATGTTCATTGCAGTTATTGATGACAAGGAGAAAGAGGCATTGCCAGAGCATGAAACTCAAATGTCTAGCATCCGCTGGCATCTCTCTGAAGGTATGTATTGTTTGCGGTCTTAAAGTTTTACAAAGTTCACTATACAATGTTTAGTTAGAATACTCACATTCTTAAATATACCTATGTATATTCGCATTGTGTGCTTGGTATTATACTGCTGTCAGCAAAATATTTCTTCAGTCATTGGCTCAGTGCCAAAGGAAACTTTACCATGAATAATGATGTACCACATATATTTGCATGCAATCGAAGTAATAAGCCTTAGGAGAGATGTGTGGAGAATTGGTGCTTGGTCATCTTTCTTCATCTTGCTTACTTGAAATGTTCATCATAAATAGAGATATGCTGAATGTTTGATTATATTATTGAAACTAAGGTGGTAGTTCTCTGTTGCAATGTACTAGACTACTAGCTTATTTTGCCCTTTTTTCTCTTTAAATGCATCTTTCTGACTCGGTGCTAATTGATGTGAAAAATAGTAGGCGGTTTTCAAGAATTCAAGTTGTTAGAGCGACTTGGAGAAGGAAGCAAACCTACTGCTATCATTGGAGAGGTTGCTGATGACCTAAATTTGGATCTAGTTGTCATGAGCATGGAAGCCATCCATTCCAAGCACGTGGATGCAAATCTACTTGCTGAGTTCATCCCATGCCCTGTTCTACTGTTACCATTATAATTAAGATGCATAGTCTTTGAGATTGAACTTGCAAATGCCAGTTTTCTCCTAGGCTTTTGTGATCTCCATTTTAATATGCTTAATCTCATGCTGATTGATTTTCTTGTTTATCACATACTATTTTGATTACTAAGAGTTTGGGGATGGCAGACTTGATACTGTCCATGAACAATAATGCTCTGCATAATCTGAAGTTCTAAATCTAAGAGAATTTCCTCTTCCAGTTCCAGGCTGATGGTAATGTTAAACCGTAATTGCTCTTCAGTATTTCTATAAGTAGAATGTTGGACTGAGGGGAAGATATTTAACTGCTGCCTGCTGGTGACATTGGAGGGGAAGATGGAAGGCAGCTTTTAGACAATGTGCATGGAAATAGTTGCTCTTCCATAAATCCAGCTGTATCTAGATAGGCATGTTTTTGAGCAGGAGAAGACCGGGTCCAAGGCTAATTTAGTTGGAAGGAAGAATCGGTCCAAGGGACCAAGGTGAGTTAGAAGTGCCGTCCTAACGACTCAAAGGCTCACCTGCTTATTTATAAGTTGGGCAGTGTTAGGTGAGTTCTTTAAATAGAGATCGATTTTAAGAAGTTGAGCAGAAAAAGAATAATTTCTTGTATGGTTTGCATATAGGAGAATAACATGTGGGATTTGATCAAATTAAATCCCTTTCTTTATACAGGTCAACCCGTAGAAAATAGAAGGACTTACTTTTATATTAGGAGGAAAATTAGTGGGAAATTAGTGGCTTGACATGCGGTGTGTTTTGATGCGGCCGGTGCCTGATTATAGCTGGACTTTTGGAATCTCCACAAATGCAGGGTCTTCGGTCTTCCTCCAATCCTCCTTGTCTTCTTCCCTGCTTAAGCAATTAATCTCAACTGCTCTCTTTCGGTAACTTATCTTGGAGCTCCCTTCCTGTTAATCCAAAAAGCTTTGCACTTTTACCTTAACCTCGTAGTCTGTATTAGTATGGTTAAAGCTTGATTAATTTACTACTATAAGCTACTATTTTATACTCGCCTTCTATATGTCTTGGGGCTTTTCTCATAATTGTACGAATGTTTTATTTTATACTCGCCTTCTATGTCTTCGGGCTTTTCATTCGTTTTATTTACGTAGTAGTAATTGTTAAATTTGTGAAGTACTAGATTTCTTTTTTTTCTTTTTTTTTTGGATAAATGAAGTAGTACTAGATTTCGTTTATTTGAAGAATGTGATATGGCGGTGGCTTAGCTAGCTTTAACCAAGAAACGTAGTCTTCTAATCCAAGAAAAGGAGTTGCCTTGCCCCAAGACTCAGCGACAGACCCTTTTGCGAATACAAGGTAATTAAGGATAAGACAATCAAGGATATATTTCGATCTCGATGCATTAATTATAAAGCCTCGCATTCAAATTTCCAAACCTACTCCACTGACTTTTTCTTCTCAAATTTTCAAAAATCACTTTAATACAACAACAACAACAATGGAACGGTAATGTTACAAGTTACAAGGAGTGGTAATTAAACACTGAAAAACACAAAACATACATAGACATCACATAAAGAGTCAAGCCTCGTCTGGGACCGGAACGAGCCACGAGGCGTTTAATTTGTAGGGCTGCTACGGAAAGACTTGAAAGCTTTGATGGCCGTTGCTCTCAGTATGTATTGATGATATGCTGCCGCGGCAACCGCGCCAATGAAAGGCCCAACCCAAAATATCCACTGTAATTTTCATCACCAATCAACAAAACAATTTAGTATTAACCCTCAAAAGTCCATATCATAATGTTCTTAATGAAAAATCAAATTTGGTTATTATATCTATAATTTACCTGGTCATCCCAGGCTTTTTCCTTGTCGTAGATTACGGCGGCACCAAGGCTCCGAGCCGGGTTTATGCCGGTGCCAGTGATCGGAATGGTGGCGAGGTGAACCACAAACACGGCAAATCCTATCGGCAAGGGAGCCAAGACGGGAACATGGGAATCACGTGCGTTTCTTTTGGGGTCAGTGGCAGAGAAAACGGTGTAGACAAGGACGAAAGTGCCGATGATCTCGGCTCCCAAAGCGGTGCCTTTTGAGAAGCCAGGAGCGACGGAGTTGGTGCCGCCCCCTAGTCTGTTGTAGTCGTGCTTCATGAGGGACTTGGCTAAAGCCGTGCCGCAAATAGCTCCCAAGCACTGCGCAACCATGTACGCCAATGCTCGAAACAACGAAACCTTCCTCGCCGCAAACAACCCCAACGTAACCGCCGGATTAATGTGACCACCTATTTTAACGACAAGTTTTACATTAATTAAATGTAGTATTCAGAATTTAACCATGCAAAGAAGTACGTGTACAGTAAATTTCATTCAATAAGGTGGGGCTATATGGAAATAAATACAAAAGACAAAGGCCAAAGATTTAGTAGTTGAAACATATATAGGGTTTCTCGGTTTTACCAGAGATTCCGGCAGTGCAGTAGACGAGAACGAAGATCATGCCACCGACGGCCCAAGCAATACCAAGAGGACCAACACCGTCACAGGCGACTGCTTGCTTCTGGTGACCGATAACTGTAGCAACCAATATATAAAGAAACAAAAGAGTAGCAACGAACTCTGCTAAAATGGCTCTGTAAAAAGACCAGCTCTTGAGTTCTTCCATGTCCAACAAGCGAGCCGGCGGTGGGTCTACGTAATCCTTCCTAGTTTCCATGGCCGCTAGCTAGAGCAACTTCTTAAGCTTCTTTTTTTTTTTTCTTTTGCTGAAAACCAAGCAAGTTTCGCTAGCTACTCTTTGCTTTGGTATTGCAATTATGGATTGGCAGGGGTACTTTCGTAGAGAATAAATACACACACACAAGGGAGAAATAATGGAGGAGAGAAATTCATTGGATCCATTTAAAGTCGAGACCCATGTGGGTGAACAATTAATGCCCGATAGTTTGGTTTGTTGAAAATGGGAAAAAGCCCACTTGTTGTGCTCTATAATATCAAAGCATAATGTGAGCCCTAAAATTGTTAGACACCGAAAGTTTATAATCGGTTGATGATTTGCAAAAATGTCACAAACATGTTGTTACACGCTTCTATATTTACATACCATATTCTATAAATAGATAGTATTTGACAAATTTTTACTTTGTGTAAATTCATTAATTTCATGGCTTTTTTTTATACCAGTCAAATATTACAAACCAAAGACATCAGATAGTTTATAAGTAAAATAAAGATAGTAAAAGAACATTAATTTCATGGCCAACATGTATGTAGATTAGTTAGCTACTCATTTTGATCATCTTCAGTTGGGTGTCCATGTTTTCGACTCTCCTCCTCAGGAACTCATATCACTGCTTGCAGCCGATGCCTTCGAAGTAATATGGCTTTGTGCCATCTAATTTTATTTCATTGTAATTTTCTAGTTTTTCTTTCCATCGTAAAAAAAAAATGGTCTAACCAAAAAAGCTGAAAAGATCTCTTCCTATGAAAAATCCCCAAATGTCTCCTAAGGTAGAAATTCAGGGCCTTTATTCTTTTTTTGTTGGAAACTTGTTTAAGTATTGCAGCCCATAATCTTGGGCTATTGTAAAGCATTTGTGAAGCAGATATGATTGAAAATTGGGCCTCTGTTTATTCAACGGACTGGGTTTTCCAAGCCCATATTGAGCAACAATGAAGGATCAAGAAATTTTTCAATTTAAGAAAAAATAAAATCCATTGGCTTTTCACATCACTCACTAGAGAGAAGATACTTGGGTGAATTATTGATTGAAAACGAAATAAAAAGTGCTTGCTTTCCCACAAAAGTTTATTGAGAATAAGCCACACAGAATTCTGCAGATGCCTCTTGTGTTGTGTCCAATAAGAAGCAAATAATGTCGCTCACCAAAATTGTTTGTTAAGTTCTTCTGTCTAATACCAGAAATAGAATTAGAATCATGAGCACTAAAAAACCCAGATTTCTTTTTCACTTAAAAAATGTAAAAAAGAGAGGTCTGGTAATGAACAAGCCACCAATAATTCCAAAAGGACACCCCACCTTCCAAAAAGTAGTAATTTTACAACACAACAGTGAATTATGGGTTTGGGTTCATTCACCATCTTTCTTAATTCATTCTTAGGCTAATTTAATCATAATTAAATTGGTTGATAACCCATAAAAATTTAATTTCATGGCCACACAAACAAGTCAAAATGCATCGCCCACTAATTCACAATTCACATACTATTGTTGTTTGTCTCATAAATTTTAGCCATTGACTTATTCGCAAACATAGAGTTTGTGTTTTATATTTTCCTTTTGCCATTATAATCTTTTTCGATTTTTGGGTAACTCATAAAGTTTTTGAGTTATCTTTTGCTTTAAGCAGCGCAGCAGAATTGGATTCCATATATGAAAGTGCACCGTATAGGTGAGAGGTTGTGGGCTAAAGATGCCTTGTAGCCAGCACCTACCCATTTCCATTTTGCTCTTCATTTGACAATTTACATTACAGTACTGTATTTATGAAAGTTCAATTATTATTTGAATAATCAAAGTCATTAACATTAATTACATCAACTGTACCAAAACATTATCAAAATAAATATAAATAAATAAATACTACAAAGAAGCAAAGAAAATGTAAATGTTTTCTTTTTAATGTCACATTTTGCCAATCCAAAATTGTAGTAAATGTTTCTAGGAAATAACTTTTTTCTTGGAGTATTGCTAGTTGACCCTCCAATTCGTCCCTCCACTTAAACCTCCTGACTTGTCATTAGAAGATTTATTATATTTTCTAATACCCTATTCAATAATAACCTAAAATCGAGAAATTTACCCAGCAAACTCTCAATATTTATAACTAGTGACTAAATCTGAATTTAAATTCTTACCTTAATTATTAAAGGAGCTAAACCTAAATTTAATTTATTTTTCTTAATTATTAGGAGGGTCAAGTTGGAGGGACAAATTGGAAAGTCAAAAAGGATTATCTTTATATTGTGACTACCTTAGAGTCTTACCAATTAGGAAGCTATGGTAAAGTTAGATTGAAAGAAAAAAAAAGAAAGCTAATCCATCCAACCAAATCAACACGCTGCCACAATTTTGGCTAATCTCACATCAAAATGATGTTCTTTCTTTTTCCACATTTCTCACGCCCAAAACTCCAAATGGACCCTTTGGAATTACAGTAGATTAAATAAAACGTTACATCTTTCTCGATTAAGATCAAAACCATACTATGAAAAGTGAAAACGAAGTCAACAACTACTCCACAAAAATGCCCCTTCTTTATTTTTTTGTATAGGCAACCAAAACTTAAACAACAAACCTCATGAATTATAAATACTAAGTAATTTTAGTGTGTAACTATATAACTAGTATTATTACTATTAGGTTAAAAATGGCATACGGATTATGTATGGAAATATCATTTACCTAAATTACAATACATGGAGTAATAGGATTTTTGTAATAATTCCATTTAAGTATATAGTTTTATTTTTAACCTTTTTTTTTCGCTTCCTTATATAACTTATTATTATAATTCGTTTAATGTTTATCCATAAAAGAGATGGTAGATTCCATCTTATCTGATTTTAGGCCTTCTAACAGTCCTTAGCCATGAAGGTAACAGCTAAAAAAACTTATTTCTATTTCTATATCTTAATATAATTTTTTTCTTTAATTTTGAATATTGTCCACCTTTATTGAATCTTGAGAAGCTTCCACGAATCTACAGCATAAAATCTTTCAAATAAAATAAAAGCAAGTACTTCAATTCAATGACAATGCACTCATTTTATGTTAAAAAATCTATTTTTTCTTTAATCATCAAATATTTACTGATGAACTCACTTTAATTAATGAAATACATGTGATTTTTCATGTATGCATTTTAATCAAGGAACTCATTAATTAATTCATTGAATTGTATAATTATTGGTAAATTGCTCCAATTGATTACCCATTAACTATGTTATGTCATGAGATATATATGAAATATAGTATTAGAATTTTACTACTGTACCAATAAAGAATATTTTATTTTATTTAAGGTAAAAAATGTAAACATTTCATACATAAGAATCTTCATCGATTATTGGATCATAAATTACTTAGTAAAATACTAAAATGATTACTATTATGAAAAAAAAATAAAATTCTAAACTGTATTGGAAAATCCTGAAAACAACCAACTAAGACAAAAACCTAAACAGATTTTTACAGTGGTAAAACAATTACTACCTGAAAAATAGACTAAAATAACCCTTATAAAGTTCCAAAACTCATAGTTAAGGAAACAGCTGAAGCAACTACGTATTAAATAGAAATATAAAAATTAAAAAGGAAGAAAATCAAGGTAGGGAAAGAGAAAGAGAGAGAAGGACAGAGAGGTTACAGAGCCTCCATCGCTCTTCTTCTTCTTTTCATTTTTTAACCTTCGCCGATCGGATCATTGAATCCTTAAATTTTTTTTTGAAATCTCAAGTTTTACATTTGCGGAACCTTGAATTTTAACTCTCACTCCTTCTCTCTCTAGTGCTAATTTTATTTTTTTTTCAACCAAAAATTGTTTTTTTAGTGGTTTTCTCCGTCGATCAACTTGTCGACTTAGGGTAAAAGGAGAAGAAAAGGAAAATCCAATTTTGTTCGTGTAGGGTTTTGATATGGCTAATATTAATACGGCTAATTTCAATACCTCCGCAGCAGTGAGTACTGCTAATCACTCCCCCACTAGCCCAAACCAGTCTCATCGTACTAGGGTGGTTACTTCGCCCTGGACTCAAATCGTCCGTGGAGAATCGGAGCCGATCGCCGGTGTTCCATTGTCGCCGTCGTCACCTCCTCCTTCGTCTCCAACCGTGATTGAGCCTCCTGCTTCCGCGATGGTGGAAGATGAAGGCGTGGAGAATGGTAGTGCCGGGCCCAACGGCAATGCCGGTAAGAGGCCGGCTTGGAACAAACCTTCTAACGGAGCTGCCGAGTTGGGGCCCGTCATGGGGGCCCACATGTGGCCTGCTTTGTCTGAGTCCGCTAGGGTTTCTTCCAAATCCTCTTCAGATTCATCTAAAGGTTCATCAGATGGATCATCTTCTCCGACGGTTGCCCCCGTTTCTCAGGTTTGTTTCCAAAAAATTGATCCCTCCTTTATTAATTTCAACTTAATCATTTCCTTATCAAGTATTTTGCTACCGACCGTTGAATAGCTGAAAATAACTGTTTAATCTGAACTGAATTGAAATGAAATGAAATTAGTTCTCCGATTAATTTTTTATATCAGTTGTGTAAACAAGAGATTGTAAACAACAGATTGCATGGAATCTCAAAACCCTTAGTCAAACTTTAGGCTTCATTGAAATAAACTCGTTTGTCGAAAGCTTAAACTGAATATTATGCACGGATATTGGGAGTATTTATAGATGCGCTTGCATAAATTTATATGAATGTAATTGTGTTTCATCTTGTATTCTATGGTTGCTTAGTCTTGATGCTTTTGTTATGTTGCCTATATCGTAGGTGGGGGGCAATGCATCTCCATCATCTCCACAGAAACAAGTCACTAACAATGTGAACTCAAATTCAAATTCTACTCCAAATCATACAATGCCTGCCCGTCAGAGGCCAATGAAACGCAATGGTAATAACTCAGCATCAAATGGTGGTCTCTCGCAGCCACCACCTCAAGGTCCAGTGGTTGAAGCACCTATGAATAGCCCTTCTTCTAGGGAAAACATGCAGAGAGGTGTATTTGTGTCACAGCCTCATAGTGGTAGTAATGATCACCCACATCCACGAAATTCTTTCAGAAATCGTCCACATCAACGAGGAGATGGTTCTCACCATCAGAGTTATGGACGACGCAATCAAGACCATGGAAATCAAGAGTGGAGTGGTCGAAATAGGGATAACCACATGCAGCCAAGAGGTTTTCGGATGAGAACTCAACCACCGCCACCTCCACCACCTAGTACTGCACAATTTATAGCTCCCCCTCCTGTGCGACCATTTGGCGCCCCCATTGGTTTCCCTGGTATACTTTCCTTTCTATAGCCAATGTTATTGTTGTTATTATTATTATTCTTATTATTATTTGGGTTGGGTAGGATTGTATCATGAGTTTGTGTGAATATATCTATCTCCTTTTCAGAACTGGTTTCTCCTTTTTATATATTGCCTGCTCCTCCTCCAGAGTCGCTTAGAGGTGTGCCATTTGTTTCACCAATGCCACCGGTGTATTTTCCTGCTCCAGAGCCTCAAGACCATCAGTTGCATGCTAGGATAGTAAGTCAGATAGATTATTATTTCAGGTAATGCTATTTTTGCTTGTTGACACATGTCCAATCAGTTAATTCAATGACCATATCTTGGTGTTTGGTTTTTGGTCTCTGATGAAGCTAACTGCCTGTATCTTCATTGCAGTAATGAAAATCTAATTAAGGATACATACTTGCGCCAAAACATGGATGACCAGGGCTGGGTTTCTATTAAATTAATAGCAGGCTTCAAAAAGGTGAGATTTTCAGAGACATCCAAGTTGGTTTGTGACATCAGTAGTTCCCTCCCTTAGAGCTTTCAATTTGTATGAATTTTAAATGTTGTATCATAAGTTTCTTCATATATGCTTATTAGACTCATCTCTTATTTTATTGTGGTCAGTCATGCGGTTATCATTAGAAAGAAACCTATTTTGGTTGAAGATTTTGAAGAAAAAAGAAAAATAAATAGTTATATTTGTGATTATCGCAATTTCTTATTTTGTGCTAGCTATTGCTCCTATAATTGCTCTTATTGCTAGCTTTCTTTTCATTTTTCTCATGGTCATAAACTAAATATGCATAAGATTGATTTTTATTTAATCACTTCATCACCGTGGCTATATTTTATTGAAGTTCCTAACTCTTTCTCTCTCCTTCACTCCGCCTCTCCAGATACATTCTCTCTCCCTCTCTCTCCGTCCGGATACATTCTGAACAAACTTATATTATTCTGCAGAACTCTTTTTAGATTTAGTTGCTTAAAGCCTTTGTGTCCAAACTGCGAATCCAATATGGCAATGCTTTCATTTTGCTTTTATATGCTGAGGTTATGAATCATTTCACATGCTTTATATAATTATTTATATTTCTGATATAATGCACAAAGCTAGGTGTTTATAAGTTGTATGTTCATATGCATCTATACTGAAGAATTAAAATCTGTTATGCACCATTTTGTTATATTTATAATAGCATCGGATTAACATGCTGTAGATGCAAGTTCATAGAGTCAATCGATTACTCCGTGTTGCATATTGATATATCGTTCCCGTGCACACACCCACCCATTTGATGCTGGTTGAAGTGGTGAGTGATTTTACAGATATTTGATGTATAGGCACCTGCCTACATTACTTGTGATGAGTTATATTGGATCCTGCAATCTTTCCACTTGGTTTTGGTCCAACTAATTCTTCAGATGCTATAAGGTTTTTCTTGATTCTTAATGAATAATTAAGAGTTGGATCAAGCACTAGTGGTAATCATTTTCAACTTTTGGCCTTTCCTTTGGAATGTGGAAAATAGTGACATCCTTAATGTGATCTTAACTTAATGATATTTCTAATTGACTTGAATAAGCAGGAGATATGTAATGATCTCCTTTTGCTAGTCAAATATCTACTTTTCTGTCACAAGTTTTTTTGAGTACATTATTCCATGTAAATGTTTTGTTAAATTTAATTGTAGGGGATGATCATATAACATTTAAACCTTAAGTGAGCATCAGGTGGTGAGCATCAATTTTTTTACTGATGATGTTATTCCTTGAATAATCTTCTGTGAAGTCTAGCTTTTGTGACTATGTCCTCTTCCTCTTTGATGTCTGAAATTTTTGTATGCTTGTTCTTGTAGTGGGATTTGCTTCCATGAGCAATTTTTTTAAAAGCTAACTGGTGCAAAGGTGATATTTTTCTTATGGCTTCTTTTCAGGTTTCACTTTTGACTGATAATATTCAGCTTATATTAGATGCTTTGCGAAGTTCAACAGTTGTTGAGGTGCAGGTATATTGTAGCAATATAATCCTTGGGTTACTAGTCATCTATAATGAAATAAACCTTCAATATTTGCTGCTTTGGTCCATCTGGATGTATGCACAAATACACACACAGCAGATACTATTTATTAATATTCATGCTTATTTGATGGTTCTGTAACACGTGCCCAAAAAAAAGGTGGTTCTGTAACAAGATCACCGTAATATGACTAGAATGATGTGGTTTCTTTCACTCTGAATCCCTCTGCACTTACATTTTAGGGTGACAAAGTAAGGAAGCGGATTGACTGGGCACGATGGATAATGCCACCTTCTGTTCAGTTCCCTACCATGTCTGGTCAGGATATACTGGTGGCGCGCGTTCAGAATATTTCATTGGATCAAAGAACTATGAACCAGAGTGGTGCAAGGAAACAGGGAGGTGCTTATGCTGATGGACTATCGGGTAGATCATCATCGGGGGACTTCAGTAATCAGTCACTGCTATTCAACAAGGAAGGAGCAGCTGTCAGTGTTCAAGGTGGTGCAGCGAGTGATTCAAATTAAGCTAAATGTGCTGTGGTGCACGTTTTCTTGTTAAAATTCCTGGATGATAAGAGGAGAGAGAGGATGATGTCGACACACCATTGGTGATTATCTTGCAGATACTGGTTTTGCCTTGGCATCATGAAATATGAATTCTCGTGCAGCATAGTTGAGAGAAAAAAACATTACGAGAAGATCAAAAGGAAAACAGTTTTCAGAAAAAAAAATATTTAAAAAGAAAAAAGAAAATTGAACCTTTCAGACTTAAGCTAGTAGCACGAAACTATTATTGCTGTATGTATTGGTTTCTTTTTGGGGGATGTTGCCTTTTTCTTTACTGTTTGTGGTGGCGTGATTGGTTTTTTAATTCTGGGGAATTTTGATTTGCTTCCCCTTTGCTACCCGGTTACTTTTTTTTTTTCCCTTAAGTTTCTTAAATCTTTGGGGTCTGATAACCCTTGGTTTGGTGGGGGAAAGTATACGAACTTTGAAAGAACAAAGCCTTTTATAAGGGGGTGAAAGGAGAATGGCTTCAGCTGCAGCAACTGGTGCTACTACTGATTATTTCTCTAGACATGGTCACTTGCCTTGCTTGGTTCAAGCGTATGTCATTTACATATATATGTATACTTTTAGTTTTATTCATATTCATATACTACCTTGAGGTCTTGCATTTACTGCATAAAAGAATGTCCTAAGTTTGATGGACATACCTTTGAAAGCGACCAAGTTACAAGTCTTGGAGATTGTTGGACTTATGGGCTATGACTCTCTCATGAATAATACTAATAATAATATATTACTAGTAGCTTTATTTATTTATCTTCCATGTTTTGATCTTTATGTGCTGTGTTCTCACTTCTCATCTGGCGGATTCCTTAAGTGGTTCGAACCAACAATCTTATGGACTCAACCGTGTCCAATGTCCAATGTCCAAGTCCCAACCCATCTAGACTATTGTTTGTTTCTTGTTCTTTCCTGTCACCAACCGGATCTTTTTTATGTTTAAAAGCCACAGCAGAGATGACTAATAGGCAGCAAATCTAAGGAAAACCCCATTCCCCATTTAAAGGTGGGTTACTCTTTGGTAAAATATCATATTGCTTGGACTGCAAAAGCATTTTATGGGTAGAAAAAGAGAACATTTTTGGACGAAAGAAGGAAAAGAAGTAGTGGAGGAGGGGAGCATATAAGTACAAGTACGAGTAACTTTCCTAGACTAGACAATTACATGCTTTTGAACACAAATGTTGTGGTTATGTTGTAGGCTTGGCATCTTTAAAATAAAAGGAGCTTTGGGTTGGGGCCTTGGCTTGGCTTGGCTTGGGGTTCATTTTAGGGCAAGATTTACCCGATTTGTGTTGCTTTGCATATATAGCAAAAACACAAGAAGAGAAAGCAGCAACGGTTAGCGCATATTTGGTGGGTAGAACTGGAAGTGGCTCAGGCTGAATGCACATGAAACACACAGCCCTTTGAAATGGAAAATTGTTCAATGTTGGCTTTTGGTTTCACCCCCATTCAACAAGGTCTCTCTTTAGACCCCTACCCACTGTTCCCAGGGACCCCACCTCCAGAGCCACTTGATTGTCTCGTTGTACGAGCCTCTTGGTTTGATGGCAGCATCCAACGGACAATAATTCGTTGCACCATTATCTCCCGATGGTGGCTTCCCTTTAATCGGACAATCCACAAAATGTTGAAGAATAAGAATCAGAATCCCTGATTGATAACGTTTCTCTGTTCCTCTCTGGGAACTCAAATATGGAACGCAGACGGGTCTCCATCAAATCAGACTCCTCATTGAGTGACAAAACTGTCCTCCGTAACTTTCAAAAGTACCTTCTAATTTCGTTCCCCTTATTCTTCCAATCTACCTTACCCTTTCTGCATATAATCCCATACATAACTTTTAATTTCCCTTTAATCAAAAATTTTCAAATTATATATGTAGATAGATTATAATAATACTAAGTGTAAGTCCATAATTATTGAATTGAATTTGGGCGAGCAAGAGCAAGGAGTGTTCATATAGAAATTAGAATACAGACAAAGGAAAGTTGGGTTGAAGTCTTGAAGAGATACGATACAGTGGCACAGGGAATGGTGGGAGTGGAGTGGACCATGGAAGATAAAAACTTTGTAGTTGCAGGCAACAGCAGCCCCCTAATCTTATAGTACACTTTTGAAAGATGGTGAGAGAGAGTTTGGGACAGTGCAATGCAGAGTTGACAGCTGTCTACTTAATGCCTAGTCTCTTGAGAGAGTTCACATAGTCTAATCCCTTTCCTCTCTTTCACTCTTCACTCTTTCACCATGCACCTTCTTCATTTTTTTATTTCATCAGTTTTCTTTCTTCTCCACTGTTTTTCTTTCATTGCAATTAAACCTAATAACTAATGTCGTTCCAAATTGAAGGTTTACCTTAATAATTATACTACTATTAGGTAATTAGTAATGTATATGTATAGGGGTAAGCTGAAGTGTTAAGGTTAGGTTTAAAAGAGCAATATTTGTGAGTGAATTTATTGTCTGCAGATGAAAGCTAGCTAGGTTAGAATAGATTAACTACAGAGCTACGTACAGCAAAGAAGAAAGTCCATGATCAGAAATCAGAATATGTGTTTAATTAGGCTCAAAAAGTTTATTAAAGCCTAAGACGAAGGACCCACATTGTGGAGTACTGAGAGCAAGTCATTTCGTTTTCCTTTTAAGGTCTGAGCTTTGCAGATGTTAGATGGGACTAATTCTTTTGCTTTTCTTTCTTTCTTTCTTTTTCTTTCTTTTTTTTTTTCTTCTTTCTAAGTCTAACTTATTAATGAAGTATACTAGAAGGACATGTGGCGCTATAAACTCATTCATCGATTCTAGTCCGAAGTTTGTACTAGGTAATTAAGGTTACTCACTTTGCCATGTGTTTGTTTTCGTTTCCACTAATTTCTATCATGAAATGAAACATTTCCCATAAATATAATCTTGATTTATAATGAAAAAATGGGAAAAGTGGGAAATTAATTAATATAAGTATTAAATAGGAAGTTGGGAAATGATGATTGAAGAAAGATGAGGGGAAGGGTCCAAGAAAAGAGAGGTAAGAATCTGAAAGAGAAGAGGAAACTGCAGCAAATTATCCTATGAACAAAACAGGTGTCCAAATCTCAGAGAGTTGGAGAATCTCTCAGACTCTGAATGAGTCATCATTTTAATTAACCTATATAGGAGATCACTATAGTATTCTTTACTTTTATGGCGGCATACTTCTTCTCCCTCACCCCACAATCGTACGTCTCTTACTCTTTCCATCTCTTGTTGCTTCTCGGGTTATACTTATATTGTAAATATAAAAAATTAAGTCAAATCAAAAGTTCAGACAAGTTATTATATAATAATAATAATAAGGTGTAGCCAAATTAGTATTAATTATTTTGTTGTGAAATTCTGATAAAGGAATAACTATATATGTATGTTGGATTAAGATTTCATTTTCCATATCCCCACCACCCCCACCACTAACATGTATATACCAAAGTTTTAATGTAGAAAAGACTCTTGACACATGAAGCTACGTTTGACTTCTTTGACAGCAACTTATAAAAAGGTGATTCATTTTCAAAATGTAACATTAATAGGATAATACGTTGGATTAAAACATTAATTAACTTTTAGCAAAGAAAAAGGCCCAACACTCGATCGATCATTAGACTTTGTTTAGTTTATTACTTGGCTTTTAGCTAGGGTTTAACAGATGATCAATTCTACCACTCTCAATATGCCATATGGCACGTCTTCAATTTGAAAAATTTTAATCAATATCCTTTTTCATTAATCCACAAAGAGATAAGTACTCCATTACAAGTACTAATCTATCTGTATCTATATTCTTATTCCAAAATTCTGCTTTAGGATCGAAGAAGGAATCAATATGAGGAAAATGAAAAGATTGATCGATGGATCAAGGATGATGAGTTGAGGCTGAGAATCAAGGTGCTCGGAAGCAAAAAAAAGGAAAGGAAAAAGTGTGGAATGAGAGATGAATGAGGAAAAAGGAAATGAAGATATATTCACTAGAAAAGAAGAAATCCCCTGCGAGAGAGACAAGACAAGCACTTGCCTTAGACAGCATTGCTCTTTATGCTTTAATATATACTACTTAATTTAGTGAAGCAAATTTTCTTGTATTAATACTAATCCATCCCCATTTTCCACTAGCTTATCATTTCTTCTCTTTTCATCATCAAAATTAACTCGATAATTCCCTCAAAAAAAAAAACTTGATAATATATATATATAGCTATATTATTAGTAGCAATTAGCTAGCATCGTCATAATCCTCCAAAAGGGCAATGGGTCGTATAATGAAGCCATAGGTCGTCTCGTCTGATTTATTGTGCTTATAAACGGAGAGTAGGGTAGGTTCAAGGCTTAAGGCACAGAATATTTACGTACGATCGAGTTCAAAAGGAGAGCTATGGTGCACACATTGTGGACCAACTTTTGAGCGAGTGGCAGCTGATCAATATTTGAACCCCAAACCCAAACCCAAGCCTAAATTTGCTACTAATTACTATATATCTGTCCTTCCTTTCCCAATAACAAGAAACCCAATTTCTGGTTCAGGCGCGTGGCACCATTCTGTACCTCACTACCACCTTGCCATTTTCCCATACATACATTGCCAAATTCCCTTTCTTTTTTGAATCCCAATTCCAAAACTCTCACCATATCTTCTCTTCCATTCTCCCCTGATCTCCTCTTTTTTCTAAACCCTGTCCCTGAGAGCCTTTTAAATCAGTTTGATTTCTTAGACTTTTTCAATGTTGTCATCAACAGGTGGAGAATTAGACACCAACTATAGCAAAGCAACAATAAGCCTAAATAGAGTTTCCTCAGTTTCCTCAAAATCATCATCAACTTCTTCATCTCCTTCCCCATTCTCTCCTCTTCTTCTTCCCAACCAAACGTCCCATAGGCCTAAAACCATGGAAGAGGTTTGGAAAGACATTAATCTTGCTTCTCTTCATGATCACTCTTCAAGGGAATCCCTTTCTTTAAACCCAAGGCTCCAAAATCCCCATAACCCAAATTTCATGCTTCAGGATTTTCTGGCCAGACCCTTTGGCAAAGACCCACCTACTAATAAAGAGGCTACCCTTTATGGTTCTCCATTGCCACAACCTCCTGCCACCATTTTGAGCTTAAATTCGGGTCCAGGCTTTGATTTTGAGCCTAACTCGCGTTTGCAAAGCAACCCCATTTCTAATTTGACCACTTTCAATTGTCCATTCGAGGCTCTAGCTTCATCTTCTGCCTTGGCTTCTTTTGGCAAGAAAAGGGTCCAAGAATCTGATAGCAGTTCGGGTGATCGACGACACAAACGTATGATCAAGAACCGAGAGTCAGCAGCTCGATCACGAGCTAGAAAACAGGTATAACTGATTAAGTGACGCCGTTTTAATGAAAAACGTTCTGTTTGTTGTGTGGTTAAATTCCTGTTCTTCTTTGCAGGCTTACACAAATGAGCTAGAGCTTGAAGTTACTCATCTCATGGAAGAGAATGCAAAACTCAAGAAACAACAAGAACAAGTAAGTTTAAAGGCAATACTATTGTTTTTTTGTAGGAATTTATTATTATTATTACAGTAGCAAGCAGACAACCTATGAAAGAACCCAAAACAAAAAAAGACAAAAAGGGCCCACTATTTTTGTTATTTCCTCATTCATGTTTGAACGTTTGTGCCTGCCTAACTTCACCAAAATCTAACAAAGCCAAACATGCTTGGAACTTGGAAGCTTGCTTTGGTCTTTGAAGTATATATATATATATGAACAATTATAGTATAGTAGTCGAGTTTTAATAGAAAAAAAAGCCGGCATTTATATGTAACATTAACATTTTTGCTTCTATTTTGTTTTCGGGGGCATGCAGTTACGCGTAGCTGCAGCCGCTCAACTTTCCAAAAAGCGCACGCTTCAGCGAACGTCAACGGCTCCATTTTGAGGAATATTACTATATTTATATTTCTGCCTTCCGTTTAACCAAGTTAATCTCTCCTCTTCTTTATGTTCATTTGTTGGCCCCTTAAAGCTAGAAAAGGAATGAATTTGTATAGGTTTTGGAGTTGAAAGAGAGATGTTCATGAATTTGGGAAAGAAATTAACCAGATTTTATGAGTTGAGAGAGGGAGAGAGGGAAGGGTATGTTTGCCTTATAAGTTATATAACTCTTTTTTTTAATTTTTGGTTATGGTGGGTCTTCTTTGTTTACTTCCTATTCTGTTGGATTTGTATCTTTTTCCTTGGACGACTAACTTATTTGTTGTTCCCCTTTTTATTTCTTTCCATTTTCTTTTTGACTTTTCCTTTGTCATGCAGAAATGGGTATATATATATATCTGTTGGTTTAGAATTGGAGATGAGAAAAAAAAAAACAAATTTAACGACGAAAACCCAAATACAAAACGAAAGCAACAAAACAAAATACATGAGAAGGGAAATAAAGGGAAGAAAAGGATGTGACACACACTCCATCAAATTTGTGACAACTCTTCAAATAGTATTCCTTATCAACCGCTTTTTGCATCCCAATATTATTATTACTACTAGTAATTTGATGCCCATAGCCCACCCCTTTTTGTTTGATATGAAATTGGGCATTTTTTCCTTTCACCATAAATTTTTTTTTGCTCAATCGACCATGTGTTTTTCTCTCCTCATCTAAAAGAATCTAAAGCAAAACAATGTCTCCTTTTTATTTGTGAATTTCCATCCAAAATGGAGCGTGTGACTTGGCAGCATCATCTTCAATATTTATTCCCCTTCGTGTCAAATGTTAAATCATGCATGTGACTTCCTATCCGAAGCCCCTCCATCTTTCCAATTTCTTTCTTTATCGAAATATACAGAATTAACCAATAATCACCCAAAATTTTTGCTTAATTAATATTCATGCTTTCATAAAAAAAAAAGGACAAATTATGCAAAGGAGGGACGGCCGGGAAAAGGACAATTTGTAGGCTGTTGTTGACTAGAATTGTTAGTTATTGTGAGTCCAAAAAAAAGAAGAGCCAGAGGCCTTGGGGCCTTCCCTTGCATGCTAAAGTTAATACAAAGTTGATTCACTTTAACACTAGCTCATCTTGGGTGTTGTGAAGATGTGTTATGTTATGTCTCCAATATACAGTACTATACTATATAATTGGTACTTAAAAGAAATATCGAGTTTGAGATTTTTTTTTTTGGGCAATCTCAAAAATTATTACTATTGGAGGCAACATATATATAACATATTCTCACAAAATGTATATATGTACACTTTCATGAAAGTCATATATCCATTGTTTGTATTGGAGTGTTTAAACTTTAAAGATGCTATATATATAATATTGTAAAGGAGTAATTAATAATATATGCATCATAATTACATCAATTGCTTTTAATTGATTTATCTACGTACCTTAGCTAGGAAAATGGGGTTGTAGGACAAGGATTTTATTTAATACTACTAGTGTAATTCTGTCAAGTAGTTGAAATTAGTTACTATTATGCCTATACCATTTATTATTACTTGGCCAAAAGAAAATACCATATATTGTTACATTTCAGTTTTACATAGTATAAGTTTGATCTAAAATGGTACTATAAATTTTTTGCTTAAAAAAATACAGCATTGATATTTTTTTTTTGTTTTCTAGTTATAATTCTCGTTATTTTTTTTTATGAAGAACATAATAAATCTCTGGCTTTAGCAAAAACTAACCTCGAATGCTAAATATATGGTATTAATTTCCAGGTGTAGTACACACTGGAATTCGATTCTGTATTAATTAGTAAAATATATAATTTTTTGTTTATATTATAAAAATTGTGCAATAGTAGTAGTAGTACTATAATAAAAATAAAATGGTTTTCATGATTAAGAATGTTGTTTGGGTATCATACCTAACTGATTTCATAGCATTTATGCCTCCAGCGGTGCATCTCTTTCTGAATTCCGATGCGAATAAATTCTAAAATTAAGCAAAATTCATTGAGAATACATAAGGAATCCATGCCATTATCGACCTTCATGTATGACTATATATGTATAAATATTGCATATTCGCATATTTCCAACAATAGCAATATAGCATAAGGTTTAATTAAGCTTAAACATCTTTATATTATATCTATCTATATGATAATTATCTACAATTTTCCTGTCTCTTTCTTTGTTGCCTTTTCCTTAAAAGGAGCTACAAGAAAGTCTCAATCCTTTACATTGCGTCTTATTCTTCAGTGATATTTAGGAAAGAAACGACATGATTCCGTTGTCGTTCAGCGGTTAGGATGTCTGGCTTTCACCCAGGAGACCCGGGTTCGATTCCGGGCAACGGAAATTTTGTTTTCCTTTTATTTTGGCCTCTGGCATTTTTATTTTGGGCCAGAGGCCCAATTTAAACTTTGAGGATTGTAAGGGTAACCTCTTGCTTAATTTGGGCCTCCAAAGAAGTTCATAATTGGCAATGTAAAGATGATTGTCTACTAATAAATACGAGTAAAGAGGGGTTGGATTATGTGATAAGCGACTTGTTTCAGTTTAAACAGATCTCACGTTCGAGACTTTATGTACGCATTTACCCCCGTTGGTAGATTCACCCACCAAAATCATGTGCGAGACGCGGGTCAAATCATGTACCGAATGGAATAAAAAAAATACTCTCTTGTTTTTTCTTTTAAGTGAAAAATACTAGTACTACTTTCACAAAGAAAAAAAATACTATACTTAAGGGAATTTTTCATTTCATATAAAAAATGAAGTTGTAAAAATCCAACCAATAAAAGAATAATTCATTTTACCCATATTCTTTTCCTATGTTTCATTTTCCCTTATCTTTTCTCAATTAAAAATGTTCAAATATACTAATTTAAGACGATATCACTCAATCTTTTACTGTATGAGAAAAAAAGGGGATCTTTTACAAAGTGATTGAGCCGTGCAGATACTCAAAGTCAAAAGAGTTTGGTCATGCAATAATGTTACTACTAACACTACAATTTCTTTCTTTGCAATGTTTTAGAATACAATATGGGCCAAGGTGGCCCTTGGATGGATCCAATTCCCTCCCTCCTTTTCAGTGTTATTAGCTTTTCATTCTTTTTCTTCCTTTGATTAGCTCTTCACTAGTATTTCCGAACTTAAACTATTGTTGCAAAACACGTTCACAACAAAAAAGCTAGCTCCGTTGTCGTCCAGCGGTTAGGATATCTGGCTTTCACCCAGGAGACCCGGGTTCGATTCCCGGCAACGGAAATTTTGCTTTCCTTATTTTTGTTTTCATCCAATTGCCAAAGAGTTTATATTTTTCATCAAGTAGTAAGAAAAGGCTAGAAACCAGCAACATGGAAAGATGAAAACCAGATTATCATCTCTTCGGTGAAGGCTTCTCTTCTATGAAACCTCTCTTCTTCCCCCATCGAAAACCGGCAAATTGGGCAATTTTTCCTACATCTATTGAGCCATCTATCAACACAAACCCGATGAAACTGATGCAAACAAGGAAGAACTCGCATCTCACCATCTCCTTCCTTCATGCTTGACAAACAAACACTGCAAATTTCACCTTCTGAAGCTAACCCTTGCTCCACCATCTTCGACATTTCTTGCTTCATCACCACATAGGAAGAATCATCTTTTATTCTAGCACTAGCAATATGAACTCTTCCACCAATCAAGTTGTAGATAAAGGCAACCAACTTGTTGAGAACCATTTGGATTTTAACAAGGGCTTAAGATATTCATAGCATGAAGCATCATTTAAGAAGAGACTTGAAGTTTTTGTACGGGAAAAAAATCACAAGCCTTCCTCTTTGCTCAGTTGTTTTGCTTGGTTTGAAAGGTTTGTTAGATTGGTGAGACTGATTGTGAGGGTTCAACACAGAGCTGTTGTACCTAATTAAACAATGTTACACATTACCTATGTATAATTTTATTTCAATCCGATCCTAAATCAATAAATCAGTTAATTGTTAATGATCCGTTTTGACATGTTTTATGAGCAAATATTATCAAAAAATTTTCTTATATTATTATAACATAATAATTCATCAAACTTCTATATATAAATGTCCCACCAACAAACTTTTCAAATCTATAAAAAAAAGGGAAAATAAAAAAGAGTAAACATTAATGAGGTGTCACCATTTCTTCACTGTGTTGGATTTTTTTTTTTATATTTACAAGTTAATCTTATTCGAGCCGGGTTGTCCCATTTTGGGGGTAAAACTCTCCCAACAATGGTTTTCTCCATTCACAAGATTCGAACCTGAGACCGAAACAAGTGACAAACCACTTGGTGGTTCAGTGTATTGGATTTGATGCATTAACAATGCGCATCAAATATAAATCCAAATAGATAGAGTAAAGTGTTTTCTTTTTTCAACTTTTTTTTTCTAGAGATAGGCCCATTAAAGCTATAAGCTATAAACAACAAATAATAATTTTACTAGAATTGGTAACAAAGTATTTTCACTAAATTGTTAACTAGCAAAATCCCTCCACCTTACGCCGCTGGGAAAGCCTAATAAAAAAGTGTTTTATATATAATTTTAAGGTTATTGATTACTGAAAATTAAAAATAGAATTTAATGATTAGATTGTAGAATAGAATATCAATGGAATTGCATAAAATAGAAATGTATGAGGGCTTTTCTATAAAATAATTAAAGTTGAAGGGCTAAATCGTATAGAATGAAGATGTCTAAGGGATTAAATAGAATGAAGTATAAATGTTTGAGGACTATTTGTAAATAAGCCATGTTTTATTGTAAATAGAAATATATGAAGATTGTCCTATAAACTTTTGAGATGGATTGACTATTATATATGCATTTTTTTTTATGCTCGAGAATTTTGGTGTAGCTAATGTGTTAATATTTGTTGCCTTTAATCTTGCCTTATGGGCAGTAACTCTCTGGTGTTGACCGTAAATGAACCCTCCCTTGACATCATATCGCTATTAGGTATTCGTATTTTCAAATTTAGTTATTTGATAGATATGTTTTTCTGCTTATATGTCTAATAATCATTTACAGGTATGGGCTGTACTGAAACCTGGGTTCTTGGCCCTGCTGGGAGGTCCTTTTGATACAAAACTGTTAGACATAATTGTGTTCGATGTATTACCAGCTTCGGATGGTAATGGGGAGGACCGGGTATCATTAGCAGCAGTAGTAAAGGAACGTAATCCTTTCCGCCATGCTTTTAAGGTCAGTAGCGTTCTTGCTGTCTTTTTAGTTGAAATTTTGACAATTTATTAAGCTTGCTCAAATTATGACACTGTTGTTCATAATCAATAATCTTTTAATTCTTATTATAAAGTCATTTTCTCATTGTTGTTTGGATAAATTCTTATGCTTTAAAAACATAGTTTGTCCTAAAGTTCATTATAAATAAATTCTTATGCTTTAAAGCTTTAAGATCAAGATAAATTTGTGGGTTTTTTGGACTGAAGATTTTGTTGAGGTTATAAGTTCTTTCTACACACTAGAAGAACTTTTTATCTCTATATATAATGGTGGGTTTAGTTGTTCGTCTGATGAATATATCTAGAGAAATTCACTTTCTAACAGGTAATTGGGAACTTCAAAAGGTGACATGTGGAATACGAAGAGTAGTGCTAAAGTAATAGATTGGGTTGCTGCAATCAATGTTGCTTGGCTTAGGCCCCCTGAGGGCTGGTGTCATCCTCATCGCTTTTGTTCTTTGCCCCTCCAAGGGGATTGACGGAAGATGGTAGTCAGGCTCAATGGTTTGTTGATGGTAGGGCAGCTTTTGATGCTATCGCTTCTTCAATTGAAGATGCAAAATCAGAGGTATGTGCTTTCTACTCTTGCAGGCTGAAACGGGTTGATTTCCAAAGTTTCAAACTTATTTATCTGTTCTTTAGCATGAAAAACCTGTTGTATGATTCTAAGAATTGCAGATATTTATGTGTGGCTGGTGGCTTTCCCCAGAATTATATCTACAACTTTTCGTAAGCAGGCAGCCTCCCAGCTTGATGTGTTGCTGGAAGCCAAAGCTAAGCAAGGGGTTCAGGTATTTTATTTTTTCGTTTTATTTGTTAGAAGGCTCATTTATATGAAGTTCATAATTAACTCCTTATTTTCTGTAAATTGAAAGTGAATGTTCAATCCTTTATTTGACCAGACATATCATCTTGTTTTGGGTGTGTTCAAATTTACATGAATTATGACTTTACCATTGTATATATCATCAAAAGACAAACACACGTGGGAAGAACAGAAAAATCACCACAACGCACCGTATTAGTAGAACTGAACAGAGAGTAAAGCTTCTCTCCTACTCTTCTTGTGAAACTCTTCCAACGGCGACGCCCTCTCTCTTTCTTTCCAGATCTCATTCTTTCCCATTTCCTTTAGAAAGAAGACGGTTACATTTCATTTCCTTCTTCACGATCAAGATGGAATCTCGGCGCCGAGATTCTCTTCCTCATGTTCCACGGTTCTCACTGCTTCTACGTGCCCGGTGTCGCCCCCGAAAGCTTCCAAAAGGTCGCATCTCCTTCTCTCTCTTTCTTCTAGATCTGATTTCTTGTATTTCTTTTCGTCTTCTTTTCTTGATTTCGTTTCTTACTTCTGTTTGTTTTTCAATAGTCGAACTATGACGTATCGTTGTCGTTGGGCTGCCGATTTGAGAGAACATGCCATACGATTGCGATTGCGATTTGAGAGAACGGGCCACGCGGTTGAGAAAACAAGTCGCCGGCAACAACAGGTTTCTCTCTCTTATTCCTTTTCAAACCCTAAGTTCGTAAGCTTTAGATGCGAGTCAATTTGCGTTGCTCTGCCACTTTTATCCTTGGTTTCTTTGATTTATATTTTGAATTTTTTGGAGGAATATGATGATGCCAAATGCAACATATAGTTTAATTTCAATGGCTCATGCTTACCACTTCTTGCTTTGCAGAGTGATGAATACATTTATGAGCGTGAGTGTGGAAATATGTGAGTGTGGAAATATGCCAGGCTTTGCTGTGTATTACAGATACCCTAACAGCCAGCGTGTTACATATGGACAATTCATTAAGGTTAGTTGTTATGCATTTTGATTCTTTAATATGTCCTTTCTGTTATTGGCCAAGAAAAAAAATTTTCTTTGTTGATCTCTGGGCAATTAAGCTTGATGACCTGATGACCTGCTAGATTGATGCCTTCACTAGGTTGGTCCAAAGTGTTTTAACTGACTAATTGTACAGGTTGGGATTGTAATACACATTCTGATTCTTAATGAGTTCTATGAACTTTCTCCAATCTCAAGTCTATTTCTTTTATCGTCTTCTAAGGGTTTAGGATATGTTCTTAAATGCCTACATTGTTTCTTCTCTTCATTTTACAAAATCTAATGATTTCTTCTTTTCATGACCTTTAGTGTGGCAATGATGCTCCAATAAGTGCTTCTTAAATGCTGGGTGAATTGAGCAGGTCATAAAAGGCATTTACAGTTTTTTTTTTTTAGATATCGATTGTTGAAATAGTTTTATCTCTTGCAACTATTATTGATTACAATCACTAGAGATGTAGTCTTGTGAATAAGTGTTACCTCATTGTGCATATACTAAACTTTCAAATTGCTATCTGAATTGCTTTTTGTTTTCTTTTTGGTAGGCTTCTCAAATCTGGAGGGATCTATATGTTGGTAACCATCTAGCCAAATCTTTGAACTGTGTTTTGGAATTGTCCTTTTTTTTTTCTCTGAATCATCAAAATTCATTTTGTGTTCTTATATATTGCAATTGCCAGATAACTTATGGTGATCCAACAGTGAGGATGCCTCATTTGAACCGGCCTGCATATAATTAGAATATTAAGTTGTACAACCTACGTAAGTTCTATTTCTCATCCTTAATTTGTTTAAGCACCTCCTTTATTATATATGCCAACATCGATCTTTGGAATCCCTTATCCCTGGTCCGGTAAATTGGAGTTTCCTATAATTTATCTACAATGTGCATATCGGTTTGATTTAATCTAATTTACTCAATTATCAGTCGAACTTGAAATCTGGTCAAAGTTGTTTGTGTGTTTGGGGGACTGCTTCTAGCTACTTTGGGACTATACTGTTGTTATCTGATGCACGTTGACACATTTCTGATGTGTGTTTTCTATTATTTTTTAAGTCTTTTGAATTGACTTGACATGAACGGGACTTGGTAGAATTTGGTATTTTGGGGTTTCTAGCGAGTGATTGTGAAGGCTTGTGTAATCTTAAGCAAGAGTCTTGATGATTCCATTTAGTAGTAATGTGCCTATGATTCATTAGTTTTTGATTCCTTGTAGATGTTTTCGAATGTTATATCCTTCTTAACATGGTATGTCATCTGACCTAATCTTTTTTCTCCCCTTTGAATTGATAGTTATGCAGATTCAGTTTGAAGACAATGCTCTGTTTTGCAGTGGCTTCCTGATGTTGTCATTCAACTGGTTGTTGAGAGCACAGTTCTGAGTGCGGATCCAGTAGCTCAAAAATCAGATGGGCTATAGGAAAGTGCAGATCCATCATTCGATGATGTTGTTCAGTGTGCTCTGGTAGTAGGTGACTATAAGGGAGCAGTTGCCCAATGCGTTGCAGCAAATAAAATCGCTGATGCTTTAGATATTGCTCATGTTGGTGGTGCTTCCTTATGCAATGGC
>AWUE01017972.1:0-22439 GCA_001974825.2 Corchorus olitorius | reverse complement strand
CCTCAAGTTTTGGGCACAATACTCACAAAATAATATATAATTCAACGCCAATAAGATTGAAGGGCTTTTCGCGTTTCTAATATCGTTTTCATTTTTTTAATTAATTTCTCATTAAACTGAAACCAATTTCTGAAGGTCGTAAAAAAAATCCTTAAATCCAGTGTGGCTGAGATTTAATTATATGAATATAGATATTTCATTGAAACTTGGTGCTAAAAATTATGCAAAACTGAGACGGGACTCCGGAACGCGTTTTTAGCCAAAAACCGTGATAGTTAGTACACGATTTCGGCTAAAATTTCACAAAAATTTTCCTACAAGTTTTTTCCCTAATTTTTGCTCAAAATACTCATAAAAATATATTATTCAAAGCCGAAAAGGTTGAAGGATTGTTCACGCTTCTTATATCATTTTTCTTATTTTTTCTAAATTAATTTTTAATGAAATCGAAACAAGATTCAGATGATCGTAAAAACAAATCGTTAAATTCAATGTTGCTAAGATTTGATCAGATGAATATAGAAATTTCAAGGAGTGTCGGCGTAAAAAATTATGCAAAACTTAGCCAGGGCCCCGGAACACGTTTTTATCCAAAAATCGTTATGGATAGTACACGATTTCGTCTAAAATTTTGCAAAAATTGACCAGAAAGATTTTCCTCAAGTTTTGGGCATAATACTCATAAAATAATATAAAATTCAACGCCAAAAAAGATTGAAGGGCTTTTCGCGCTTCTAATATCGTTTTCCTATTTTTTTAATTAATGTCTAATTAAATTGAAACCAGTTTCTGATTGTCGTAAAAACAAATCCTTAAATCCAGTGTGGCTGAGAATTATTTTTATGTATATAGATATTTCAATGAGACTTGGCGCTAAAAATTATGCAAAACTGAGACGGGACCCCGGAACGCGTTTTTAGCCAAAAACTGTGATAGTTAGTACACGATTTCGGCTAAAATTTCGCAAAAATTGACCCATAAGTTTTTTCCTCAATTTTTGGTCAAAATACTCATAAAAATATATAATTCAACGTCAAAAAGATTGAAGGGGTGTTCACGCTTCTAATATCATTTTCTTTTTTTTAATTAATTTCTAATTAAATTGAAACCAATTTCTGAAGGTCGTAAAAAAAATCCTTAAATCCAGTGTGGCTGAGATTTAATTATATGAATATATATATTTCAATGAAACTTGGCGCTAAAAATTATGCAAAACTGAGACGGGACTCCGGAACGCGTTTTTAGCCAAAAATCGTGATAGTTAGTACACGATTTCGGCTAAAATTTCGTAAAAATTGACCTACAAGTTTTTTCCTTAATTTTTGCTCAAAATACTCATAAAAATATATTATTCAGCGCCAAAAAGGTTGAATGGGTGTTCACGCTTCTAATATCATTTTTCTTATTTTTCTAAATTAATTTTTAATTAAATCGAAACAGAATTCAGATGATCGTAAAAATAAATCGTTAAATTCGATGTTGCTAAGATTTGATCAGATAAATATAGATATTTCAAGTTGTCTCGGCGTAAAACATCATGCAAAACTGAGCCAAGGCCCCGAAACACATTTTTTGCCAAAAACCGTGATGGATAGTACATGATTTCGTCTAAAATTTTGCAAAAATTGACCAGAAAGATTTTCCTCAAGTTTTGGGCACAATACTCACAAAATAATATATAATTCAACGCCAATAAGATTGAAGGGCTTTCCGCGTTTCTAATATCGTTTTATTTTTTTTAATTAATTTCTAATTAAATTGAAACCAATTTCTGAAGGTCGTAAAAAAAATCCTTAAATCCAGTGTGGTTGAGATTTAATTATATGAATATAGATATTTCAATGAAACTTGGCGCTAAAAATTATGCAAAACTGAGACGGGACTCCGGAATGCGTTTTTAGCTAAAAAACGTGATAGTTAGTACACGATTTCGGCTAAAATTTCGCAAAAATTGACCTACAAGTTTTTTACTTAATTTTTGCTTAAAATACTCATAAAAATATATTATTCAACGCCAAAAGGGTTGAAGGGGCGTTCACGCTTCTAATATCATTTTTCTTATTTTTTCTAAATTAATTTTTAATGAAATCGAAACAAGATTCAGATGATCGTAAAAACAAATCGTTAAATTCAATGTTGCTAAGATTTGATCAGATGAATATAGATATTTCAAGGAGTCTCGGCGTAAAACATCATGCAAAACTGAGCCAAGGCCCCGGAACACATTTTTAGCCAAAAACCGTGATGGATAGTACATGATTTCGTCTAAAATTTTGCAAAAATTGACCAGAAAGATTTTCCTCAAGTTTTGGGCACAATACTCACAAAATAATATATAATTCAACGCCAATAAGATTGAAGGGCTTTTCGCGTTTCTAATATCGTTTTCCTATTTTTTTAATTAATTTCTAATTAAATTGAAACCAGTTTCTGATGGTCGTAAAAACAAATCCTTAAATCCGTTGTGGCTGAGAATTATTTTTATGTATATTGATATTTCAACGAGACTTGGCGCTAAAAATTATGCAAAACTGAGACGGGACCCCGGAACGCGTTTTTAGCCAAAAACTGTGATAGTTAGTACACGATTTCGGCTAAAATTTCGCAAAAATTGACCCGTAAGTTTTTCCTCAATTTTGGGTCAAAATACTAATAAAAATATATAATTCAACGTCAAAAAGGTTGAAGGGGTGTTCACGCTTCTAATATCGTTTTTCTTATTTTTCTAAATTAATTTTTAATTAAATCGAAACAAGATTCAGATGATCGTAAAAACAAATCGTTAAATTCGATGTTGCTAAGATTTGATCAGATGAATATAGATATTTTAAGGAGTCTCGGCGTAAAACATCATGCAAAACTGAGCCAAGGCCCCGGAACACATTTTTTGCCAAAAACAGTGATGGATAGTACACGATTTCGTCTAATATTTTGCAAAAATTGACCAGAAAGGTTTTCTTCAAGTTTTGGGCACAATACTCATAAAATAATTTATAATTCATCGCCAAAAGGATTGAAGGGCTTTTCGCGCTTCTAATACCGTTTTTTCATATTTTTTCTGAATTAATTTCTGATTAAATCGAAAAATGATTCAGATGCTCGTAAAAACAAACCCTTAAATCCAATGTCGATTAGATTTGGTTAGATGAATATAGATATTTCATTTAGTCTTGGCGCAAAAAATCATGCAAAATTGAGTCGAGCCCCGGATTGCGTTTTTAGCCAAACTGACACGAAAAATTTTTCCTCAATTTTTGGCCACAATACTCGTAAAAAAATATATAATCAACGCAAAAAAGATTAAAGGACTTTTCACACTTCTAATATCGTTTGTCATATTTTTTCCGAATTAATGTCTAATAAAATCGAAACCAAATTCTGAGTTCGTAAAAACAAATCCTTAAAAAAATTGTGGCTGAATTTTGGTTAGATAGATATAGATATTTCAAGGAGTGTTGGAGTCAAAAATCATGCAAAACTTGGTCTGGTTCTCGGAACGCGTTTTTAGCGAGAAAAACCGTGATGGATAATACACGATTTCAGCTAAAATTTTTGTAAAACCATACCCGAAATATATTTCCTAAATTTTTGGCCATAACACTCATAAAAAATATATAATTCAAAGCCAAAAATATTGATCGGCATTTAACGTTTCTAATTTCGTTATTCCTTTTTGTTCTAAACTAATTTCAGATTAAATCGAAATATGCTTGATGTAATCATTTCTCTAATCTTGTTGTTGCTCTGATTGAATTGTGCATCATCCTCGTCAATTCGCTTTAATTCTCATGGTGCCTTTGGAAAAAGATTTTCAGTTGAAATTGTTGCTTCATTTCTGGATTGAAGAACGGTTGCTATCTTCTTGAGTTCTTGTTTGTAGACATGAGGGTGATTCACTGATTCTTTGAATTTGTTGTTGAGAGACACGGGTAAGCATCTCCCTTATTGTATGAAGTATGCCTGGCTTCTAGTTGTATCTGTAAAAGATCTACAAACAATACAGAGTTGTAACTATTGTTAATTGTTCTCTGCTTTTACAATTTCGTTGTAACTATTGTTAATTGTTCTCTGCTTTTACAATTTCCAGGAAATAACTTATAGATTAGATAAATTGGGGATGATATTAAAGGAACCAATTGTTAATTTTTCTTTGCTTTTACAATTTTCAGGAAATATGAGATAAATTGGGGATGATGTTGAAAAAAAACGACAAACCCCTAAAAACCGACATCGGTCGGTGGCTGGAGGTATTAGGGGCTGTCGATCGGTGGTAGTTTTCAAGTCGGTCGGTGGTTGTTTTTTGGAAAATTTTGACACCGACCTGATCGAAATCGACCGACACCCACCCCTATGAAATATAAACGTTTGAGGATTATTTTCTCAATAAACCATTTTTATTGTGACAAGTATCACTTGAGAATTAATGGACACTTGTCACATGGTGGAGAACTATGATTCCTATTAAATATAGGTATTAATACTATTTGTGCATTTTCATTAAATTGTTAATGAACAAACCTTTCAATTTATAGCCAAAAAAAAATCCTTTCAAACTATAAGATGAAAAACTATAAGATCCAAGTCCCACCAACAAACCTTTCAATTTATAGCAAAAAAAAAACTATAAGATGGCCCATTAAAGGGCCAAAATAACAATGAAAAATATAAACCAGAATTTTCAATTTTTACTTTTTTTTCAAAACAATTTTTACTATATAATAACAAAGTTATTAGAATACTCTATATACCTTATAGTACTACTATAAACCTCACAGTATCACAAAACACCTACACATAGTACTACTATAAACCTCACAGTATCACACTATACTACACCCACATGGGGTACTACAAGTGGGGGTACGACAACAGGTACCATAAGGGGTACATGGGGTCTGAAGTAGCTCCTCAACGACTCACAAATCACCTCAACTATATGATTACCATACCAGATGGACACAATCATAAGGACCAGGAGCTTCATGAGGGGGACCTCGTGTCTGTGAATGTGTCTAGCCGGCTTATCATACCATACCCCATATACCACTCCCTGAGCAAAAACTCTCGAATCTCCACCTGCGTCCAGTCAAAACCCCCCCGGACACCCCAACAAACGTAACAAACTACCCCGTATACCACCGATATGAGCAGTGTGAACAGAATCCTCATAAAGGAGTCGAGGAAGAGGTATACCAGTAGCTCCACGACAAAAAAGACAAAGGAGGCCCTCAATGCCCCACTCCAAAAAAGGAAGTCCAATGGTGGAGGAAGTCGAGCCTCGGCGGCAGCAGGATCAGCAGGGGCGGGAGGGGCGGCTGCGGGAGGGGCGTGAACGGCGTCCATAACGATGGTGCACATCGAAGAGTTCTTTTGCCTTGTGTCCCAATTCAATAGAGTCCTACCAGCTCCCCTGTAGAAAGCAAAATATATATGATAATTCCAAACTAACAATTTACCAGTAGACAAATACCAGAATACCACAAGGTTTCCCAAACTTCAACAACAGTCAAAATACTCAGGAAAGTAATTGACAAGAAACACCGATACTCAAACAGGTCACAAGTTAAAGTCTACCTACTAGCAATTCACCAACTTATAGAGCTCATTAAAATCCAATAACCTAAAACAGTTTGCTATGAATGAACTCTCTAGTAAATAAACATCACAAGTATGCAACAACCAACAAACTCTCAACTTAATGCAGTCCAACCAACTAATGCCGCAGAGTAATGACAATCCTCAATAGCAATGCAAACAGGTGACCAACTATAACCCTCAAGATTCCGAATTCAACAACAAAAATTTCACGATTACCAGAAAATCCAATTTTAATAATTTTAATAGCTGCAACAAGTTCAAGAATATTCGCTATAAATCACCTTAACAATAAATCTTCACAACCTAGGGCAAAATCGGCAGAATCCGGCAACGGCCTGGGTAGATGACGGCTGAAAACAGTAGCAGAGAACTGGAGACAAAATCGAATGGTGCAATGGAGCCAAGATTGGCGCCGAAAGAGTAGAGGATTATTCGGTATTTTAAGAAGTAAAGGTCGGCGCCAGAATTGCTGTCAATCTGGGGCGGCCCGCGGCCGAGCTAGGACAGTGTAGCTAGTTTTTGTCGAGATGATGACCAAAACAAAGACTCACCGTGAAATGAACTGAAAGGAAACCGGAAGAAGAAAAATGGTAGTGTTTGATACCGGCCTTAATGCCCCAGCCGCTATAAAGTACTCCACATTATGAAATTCATATGATGAGTGAGTACAATACCCTCAAATAGGAGTCTAAGAAGATGAAGACCAACAGTTGTACAATGAAGAAAATGAATGAAACTCTAAATGCTCTATTGTAGAAAAATTGATTCAATTAAATTATTTTAAATAAATTTTTTAAAAAATTGATCTAGACGCGATGCCGTCCTCCAGGGATGGCACAACCATGGGCATGCCGCCCTGTGAGGACGGCATAGATCAATTTTTTAAATTTTTTTTTAAATTATGATTTTTTTTTCATGATAATTATTATTAATTGGGGTCAATATACGGTTTATGATGATTATTATTGGTGATTAGCTTGAAAATTTGAGATTTTTAGTTTGACGGTTTTAGAGGAAAATGAAGCAAAGGGCAAAAAAGTCAAAAATGGGGCGGTATTTAGCAATCCCCTTTCCTAAATCATTATCCATTTTTTTTGGCACAAAAATCATTATCCATTTGAACGTGCCTTTCGGAGAACCAAGTTTTGGTTCCGTATAGATTTCTAAATATAATCTCTCTTCTTAAAACTTTAAACGAGATATTATTATTCCTTTCATGGAATCAGTTGATACACTATTATAAGATCAAAAGTTGACCAACAAGGGGTTGGATCAAGTGGTAAGCGGCTTGTTCCAGCTTAAGCAGGTCTCAGGTTCGAGACCTTGCGTACGCAGCTGCCCCTGTTGGGAGACTCAACCACCATAACCAGGTACGCGACGCGGGTCAGATCCGGATTAGTCAGGGCTGGATACCGTTGGGGATACCAAAAAAAAATAAGATCAAAAGCTGAAATTGCAGGTCTCAGGTTCGAGACCTTGCGTACGCAGCTGCTCCTGTTGGGAGACTCATCCACTATAACCAGGTACACGACGCGGGTCAGATCCAGATTAGTCAGGGCTGGATACCGTCGGGGATACCAAAAAAAATAAGATCAAAGGCTGAAATTGTTTCAATAGAGGGTGATGGGAAATGATATTAATACGCGTAAACAAATTGATTGAAAGATTCAAACATGAACGGCAAACATGATGTCAAGTATAGGTCTATTCATTAGGTGATCTGAAAATATACAGCAACATCCTCATTTAGTAAATATATCAACAATGTAATCCCAAAATGATGATCCATTATATGAAAAGAAAGTTTGGGTTTCCTGACAACAACAAATAAGCATCTCTTCTATTCAAAGCACTTTAATTGAATGCCTAAGATTTGATTGTTAGCAACCTGGAAACACAGCTAGAAAGGATCCCAACTCCTTATCTATTCATTCCTTATTCGTTGTAGCTGAATCCTCAACACCATTGGCATCCGTATCAAGAATCTTCCCATCTCTCGGCGCCAGACATGGGATCCCATCTTTTATCTATTAAACCCCAGCAAGAGCAAACATAAGCTTCAACAACACCAAAAGAAAATATCTTTCAGAACTACATCAGACATTTCATGTACTATTAACTTTTAGGCAAATTTTGTTTCTTATTACCCCACTAAGTTCTTAGTTCCCCATTTTATAACAATAGAATTGTAACTCTCATATGAACTTCACAGGCTAAATACTTAAAATTGAATTACTATGAAATACCCAATTTCCAATTACAAATCAAGTTGAATTCATTAACAAACAGGTAAAAGGAACAGCAGCCAAATTAAAGAGGAAATAGGAATTATAACACACAGGAAAAGAGACGCCTATGTTATCACTGATAAGAGAAGCTGTTTCCTCACTAACCCTGCCAAATTAAACAACCAAAAATCAAAACAAATCATCATATACAGATTACAGAGCATGAAGAAGAAAGGAAGCAAAAAAAGGGCAAAGAGGTACCTTAAAGGTTGTTTGGAGAGTGGGCAAACCAGAATCTCAGAAAGGGTTTTGCTGAGTCCAATTCCGGCATCTTTTAGCAGACATTTGCTTAATCTCACCATTTTCCGTTTGCTTCAATCTCTTCTCCCTTCAAATCTCACCGTGTTTCCGCAATGCATCGCCAAGCTAATGGGTAAAGGGGAAACCGTTGTCAAAACGCACCGTTGTTGACCCAACATTTACATCGAGCTGTCGTGTCGATTGTTGGGCCTTGAACATGGGCTGTCTTTTGTGTTTGTTTTTAGGCATACTTGGGCTTTTGTGGCCCGTTAAGTAGTCCATACGATAATATATATATATATATATATATATATATATATTTTAGTTTCTAAATCAATGGAATGGAGCAACGATTTTGAATAAAAGCCACTCGCTTGTTGTTCATCAAGTTTCTTGTTTTCTCCCAGAAGAACATGCTTCAATGGAGCTAACAAAATTGAATTCAAAAAAGCCATAAAAAGAAGTCCCAAATGAATGGCAAGAATTTCCATGCGTCATCTCCTTCGAAACAGAGGCACCATTTTTACTAATTTAACTCTACTTCTCCCTTCCTTCCCCAAACTCAACCAATTTTCCTCCCTATTCTGTTCGACCGAGACCAAACCGCTCTCTTTTCCTCATCAGACCCTTTCGTTTCTCGAATTATGTCAAGATATAAAGCAACTCTTTCAAATCCAAGCTCAATTGATCGTCTCAGGGCTCTTCCACAACCCCTTTTTCGCTGTCAAAGTTTTCAAGCATTCTTCAGAGTTCAGAAACATTGCTTACACAGTTTCGGTTTTCCGATGCATTGATAAGCCTGGTACTTTTTGTGTTAATACGATGCTTGTAAGATGTTTTATGTGCTTGTGCTCGTGCAGGATTGTTAGCAGATGGTAGAAATTGTTTTAGCCAAATGACTGATAAATTTGGTATAAAGCCAAACTTTGATGATTATTGGTGCATGGCTAATCTCTATGTTCAAGCCAACCTTGTCCAAGAGGCAGAAGAGATCCTAACGCAAATGGCCGAGGATGATGGTGATGTGTCATCTGAATCTCTGCTTTGGGCTAACTTGCTCAGCTCATGTCGTTTCAGGGAAGGGGTAACTACTCATTATCAGTTATTTTTGAATGTGTATGCTGTAGCAGGGCAGTGGGAGGATGTTGCCAGAATAGAACAGATTCTGAAAGACAGGAAGATATACAAATTTCCTGGATGTAATCTTTGTAGATTTAACAGAGATAGTTCACACTTTAAAAGCAGGAGATTGTGGAGCTCGAGGATGCTAAAGTTTTGTGATTCAGCTCAGAGAATATTCCTCATTACTGCCACTTCGATGAGTTTTGCTAGGAATTTTTTTAATCTTTATAATTTATTTGTAACAATGGATCTGCTTATTATATGCAATTCCATATCCATGTTGTATAGTTCTCGATTAAAAATGGATTTGTTCTCAACTAACAATGGATTAGCATCTCTCATTTTTATATCCTTATAGTGCTCAGCATTGACACTATTCAAGGTTGCCTCGTTCAAAGCAATGAAGAACATTTAGAAGGAAAAAGGAACAATTGCCCATATTTTAATGCAAATGATGGTCAAGGGAAAGTAACTTTTCAAGAAAATTCATGAGCCTAAAGGTAAGTAGTTGCTGAGAGGATGGGATAGAGCAAAAACCCTTTAGCCTTTACTATCCTTTCTGTGGCTTTTGCTCAGCCCCATTTTATGGACCTTTAGCTAGACAAAGATGGAATAGAAGGATTTTGACAAATTTAGAGAAAAATGAAGAAAATGAAGAAATAACGAGTGAACCATCAATGAACTTGCAATGCCAGCACATTCACATAAAAAAACTACAATAAAGAAACGGAACTAGGAAGAAAATCACTTGATATAACAGACTAGTAGTTTGTCGAAATTGTATTAACAGGCAATCACAAAATCCAAATTATCCGAATTACTGATTGAAACAGGGAAAGATAAAGGAGTCAGAGCAATTAACTACATCTAATATAGACGTTTCATATGATTAAGACTCTTCACAGCTGCCCACACTTCATTCAAAGGCCCACTGATTCTCACGACGAACCTCTTCCTCTTCCTCAGGAGAAAAGTCATTCTTGATGTTAAATGTCTTCCTGATCTCCTCTGGAGTCTTGCCCTTGATCATGTCAGCAACAGTTTGACAAGTGAGATCCAACAAACCCTTGATGTTCAAGTAGTTTGCAGCCTACAAAAGGATATGAGAAAACCAGCAAAATTAAAACCAATATCATCAATAAAACCTAATGAACCAACAGCAACATGCAGGACTTCGGTAGAAAACAATGTAAATAGAGTACCACCAATATTTGCTAATTGCATATATGAGCACAACTGCAATTAATAATCAAGCACTCTGTTTTAATTATTGTTCATGATTCCAATGTTCATACAAGAGTTAAACCCTATTGCTCTAATGGAATGCACAAGTTAATAACCAAGCAAAACTATCCATTACAGATATGACAAACATAGATAAACATTTTACTTCCTCACTAAAACCATTGGTAATATTACAAGATACATTGCAACAAAGAATATGGCTATTCAAATACTATGAGAAAGTACAAAACCTGTTACACAATCGTGTTCACATCAAACAGAAAAACAATTCATCAGCCTTCTATTATAGAAGGCAAAAACACGACAGAAACCCTAAAATCCCCAATTCCAAAACCCTAGCCTTGTTAATAGATAAAAGACATGAATAAATAATTGAAAACATCGAAAGAAAAAGAAAAGAACAAGAAACAAAAAGAAAAAAGGGTGGGCTTACCAGAATGAGATCAAAGAGAGTGGCTTGATCGACCCTGACGAATTCAGCGTCCCAGGTTTTCAGTTCGTCCTCGCCGGAACGATCCTCCGTCTTAGGAGCCTCAACATGCTTCTTGCAGTACTCGATCACCTTCGCCAGGATCTTGCTGGTGACGTTGGGCAGCGGTATTCCGTTATCGGCACAATCGTCCTCAATCATGTGCTTAATCGTCTGCGATTCCAAGGCCACCGCTTCATCCACCTCGAACGATTCACCGTCCGAACTCTTCAAAGTGATCTTCCTATCAGATGAAGACATCGTTTTTCGCTATCGGATTTTCAGAAGGAAAATAAGCTAGGGATTTTTTGTTTTTCCTCTTCTTTTTCTTTTACCCTTTTCTTTTGCCAGAAAACTAAGAGATTTTTCTTGAGAAGAAATGGAAAATGATAACTCAAAATTCTAATTTATAGAGGGTGGTGTCGTGTTGGGGAAGGGTCGGTCTCAGAATTGGAAGGGTGCAAATAACATACGTGGCGCCTCGTGATTGTTCTGTGTTCTCCAAACACCAATAAGATGTTGACACGTGATATATTGGTGATGGGGATACATAAACTAAAAGGAAGGATTTAGCGCTTCGTCGTTTGTCCTCCAAGGTCAACTAGGTCTAGAAGAAATCACAACGAAGATGACTTCATAATTTAATTCGGCGGTCATTAATTAATAAATTTAAGTTAATTTATCTTAATTTATTTATTTAATCTCTACAATACAACTCGTTTATATATACTACATATTATTTGAAACACCCAGGGAAATTACTAAACGCCCCTTTTGAGGATCGATGAGGAGGCTCCATTTGAACTTTTTTTGTCATTTTCTGTCTTTTCTCATTTGCCAAATTACTAAGAAGACCCTAGATTAGTTTCTAGCCAGTTCTTGTCCTTGAGCCCTTTTTTGTAATTATCTGTTTTCTTTCACATAATAAATATTATAATAAATATTCCTATCCCCCCTATCTCTACTTAATTATTTTTTCACACAATAAATGTTATAATAAATCATATCCCCCTATCTCTATTTGATTAATCTACAAAATAAATAATATTTTCTTTTAAATTAGAACAAAGTTGTTAGATAAGATAGCTAAGGATCATGATTTGAGTTGAGTATTTCTTAATTTACAAAGAATTTTCTATAATTTGAGTTGAGTATTTCTTAATTTACAGAGAATTTTCAAGACTTAGCTAAGGTCTATGCTGTGTGGAAGCCCTTTTTAACGATGTCTATTAATGCTATTCAACCCATGAATTAGAATTTAGAATTGTAACATTAGTGGGTTAACAGCATAAACGTTTAAAAGCTCTGATATAAAATTCTAAAGTAAAATTAAAACTAAATCTTAAATGATGATATGATCAGTCCATTATAGACAAGACTGTTTTTAGAAAACAAATGGACTTATTGGCCAGCCCAAAAACATAACAAATAGGGTTTATTTTAATTTGATAACAAAACCGAAGATGGTTAATCATCAAGTTATTGATTTGTTTTTCAATAATGTTAACTTAGCTAAAGATGCAATTTGTGAATTCTTAAGAGACCACAAACCATTTGTTTCCAGTGATGCAATGTCTTATCAAACAACTAATAACAATTTCTAAATGTCCATATGAAGAAGAGAGTAACTTAGTTTTTGTTTTAAGTGCTAAACACTTTAGAGGAGGAAACAAAATTGAAGCTACTGCACCTGTCCATGTACAAACTAATATTTACTATTTATTGCTAACTTTAGGGCATATGCTCAATGTTAATAATATAGCCTTTTAAAAATGTAACACATTTAAAATCATAGTACTTTCGAATTTTCGTACACATCAAATAATTTAATTCGATTAGAAATTGTTTAAAGAAGTAGATTTCTGAACGTCCGACGCGCCAGCACGGACCGATCCACTTGTTTAAAATTAAGACATTATTATTATTAAAAAATAATAAGATGAAATTAAAAAAATTTAGGTAAAGGCTTAGGCCTTTGTGAACAAAAAATATAGAGGCTTTGGCCTTTGACCTTTGGGCCAACAAGCAATTCTTTTCTCTGTTCAAAAGAGACAAATACTGGAAATGGATCCAAAACCACTATACTATTGAAAAATTAGTAGTATATGATACATGTGCTGAATATCGAAAATAATTGGATTAATTTACATTATCTGTAAACTATAAGGCACGGTAGCAATCTTAGTAAAGTTTCATATTTGAAAGCAAGTAGAGGTTACATGACAAAATAAGCCTTCAAATTAGTCACTCATGATTCCATAAATTGCGATGGTGGAGGGCTTGTTTTAGTCTTCTCTGGACCTGCAAAAGTTCATATCAAAATGTAAAGATGACTTCTAAACCAACCATGTACAATAACATGATGAGAAGGATATATACCAAGCATCATCGGGTAAGGAGGAATCAAAAGAAAACTTTCACATGATCAGAAGTTCTCTTTAGAACAATAATAATCACCCACATAATTTTTCTAAAATGACATTTCGACAAAGGAAATCATCAATTCAATTCTCCTACAAGACTTACCATAAACCCCGCGCATCTCTACTTCTCGCCATTCTTGAACGAGCGCACAGCAGCAGCACATCAAATGTGAGAGGAAATCATCTACGAATCCACCCTGCCAAATGAAGAATAGAGTAACACTTTAAGGAGACCACATTGAGAGTAAAAACAAAACTTATTGAGAAGTCATAGGAAGTAATTATAGAGAACAGAGATATTTATGCATCGAGAGTAAAAATAGCTGTTGGATTATATGGCCAAGGATACTCTGATGTTAGCATAATAGCATGTCAGTGTCATATTGAATTATGGATAGTTGGATACAACTGGGTGCATTTATTATGATCCGACAGTTCTAAACCATATGCTACTCGTGATGCTACAAAACCAGGGCACCATATATGGTATACAGAGGATGTGATGAACTATAAGCAATGAAGGCAAACCAAGGTAACAGCTTCTTCTTACCAAAAAAAAAAAAAAAAGAAGGTAACAGCTTCTATACCATACTCTTACATAACAAACAAAAATAGGAGAAAAGGTTATGATTCAGGATTTTATAATTGGCAAGAGTAGATTACTCTTTCACTGGCAGAGAAAATACCGTAATGTTCAATGCCTTGCGAAGCTTCCTTCTAACGCAGCAAGTGTAGCAACAGCATGACAATATCAATGAATATGCCATCAATTCATTGCACGCTTCTGCAGAAGCTGGAGAAACTTGCAGTGTAAGCTTTGAAATAATACCAAAACCAAAAACAGATTTTCAAAGGTGTTGCAGTTGATATTACACTTTTTCTGTAGCAAGCCTACAAGGAAGAAGGTAACTGCCTTTTCTAAGGAAGACAAATTCACTCATAATCTCATGTGGATAGGCATTCTAATCAGTACGGAAGCACAAATGCATACATATGAGTTATAACATATTCCACACAGTAATTCTTGCACAAATGAAGATAAAGTAATCAGCAAAAACGAAGATCAGACAGCTTATCACCCAAGCTATGATCACATTATTGAGCAATCTAAGTATAATTAACTGAAAATTAAAATGTAATTCAGAAATACTTACACATATGCCTGTTAGTTGCCACAGTGGCAATCTTTGAAAATGTACCGCAGGGATAGAAGAATGTCTTTAGACCTGCAATGTCAAAAGTCTGTTGAGGAGACTGGATAAACAACAGCAAATAGAGGAACATAAGGCAGACATAGGATACACTAACGGGGAAATAATGATGTAGAAAACATTTACATAGAGATGGTTCCGAACAGCAACCAAGCAAATCAGCATGCCATTCGTCATATCGATATGAACCTCTATCAGATAGCAGATCACGTCCTGATGAAACTGAAGATGTGTTTCTGCATAATTTTATAGCAGAAACTTTTAAAGACCACCTTAAGCTCTCAGTACATGAAAATGTGAAATGCATAGACAGGAGTGCATATTTAAAAGCTTAAGGACTTAAAACACCCCATGACTGACCGTAAATAAACTGAAACCCAGATCCCAAATTCCTTGTAAATGGCAAAACAGGTAATGCATCAAGATATCAGCAACCAAATTTTGCATTAAAGGCGTCTGAAGTTAACCTTACCAGCCAAATTTCAACCTTATCAAACTTGCAAGGCGAGTCAGTTAGCATTTCATCACACTAGCAAGTCAGATCTTATTTGTCCTATCATAATTATGTTTACCACCGTATTCGACTCTTATAAGACATAAGGTCAAACATAAACAACAAAAGCAGGACAGGTTACTGGGAGTAACGCTACTTGGAACAATGATTGCATTTTGACAATTTAAAAAATCGAGACAAGTAACCTTGAAGTTGTACGATCATCAGGTTTCTTAGGCCAGCTTTCATCATATGAATGATCCTTCTCACTATTAGCATCTGAGTAGTTACGTTCTACTTTCTTAGATCCTTTCATAGACGAACTCTTATCAGGAACAGAAGTTGCAGCCGCAACTTCCGTTACATCAAGCAAACGCTGGATTACTTCACATTGCTGCACATCATAATTAGCTTGTGATCTTTGTAGTTCTAGTTGAAGCTTTTCATTTTCCTTTTGCAGTGCTTCATTAAAACACATGTTTGGATATGAGCAAGAAAGAGTCTTTTTCAAAATCGCGGCAGCATCTGTTGAGGGATCTGGTTTCAGTATAACGTCTTGCACCCTTCTGTCCTCTTCATCCAATGTGTACTCATGTTGATCTTTCTCAATAACTTCTAGGCGCTCCTGCAGTTTTGGAGAACAGTAAAATTAGTAAAGTAGGAAAATCTGAAGACATATTATCTATCCAACCACGAAAATGTTTCTAGATTGCTGCAGTGCAACCAAAACAAAAAATCCTATACTCAATTTGCTCTCTTATAAACACTCTATTGCCTCCAAGAGCTAGCTCCATTATCTTTGACAATGTCAGCAAACACAATCAGAATCCTCATGCATACTATTTTGGCCAAGTAATTCTTCTAACCTACCCCTCTTTATAAACATTCTGTACAGACCATCACCATGATAAAGAAATCACTAACAAATACTCACTGGCAATTGCGCTTATGGATATCAAGCTAGTCTGCTAAAAAAATTCACATGACAAAGCTTAGAAGAATAACATATGAAGATTCTTAACATGCATCATAGCATACATGCAAGCCATAATAGCATGTTAGGATCAAAATGGCATTTCATGTCCCCATGTTTTTACCATTATTTGCACCAAGAGTCAACAATTAGAAATAAAAATCTAAATTAGCAGCCCTTCAATGGTTAGCTAAGGGAGGAATGAAAGATAACCAAAGAAAGACAGATGACCAAGGTCAGCAAGGAGAATCAACTGCTCTTGGAGATTTTCATAAGAAGACACTTGACAAAGTTTACAGAAACTACTTCAAAACTATAGAAACAGTTGACAAGCATTTCAAAACCTCACCATTTGCAGTTTTCAAGGATTAATCTCAAACCCAAATATCATTTCAAAAGACTTTTGAGGATCACGCAAATAAATTAATGGATGATATTAATAAGTGAATACCCTGACTCGAGCATTATCCACCAGAGTGATAAGAGGAACAATCTTCAAATACCGGTCGATTTCATTCTGAGCCTTCCTAAACTGATATACGATGTTCCATCCCATGGCTAGAAGATATAGATAGCTTCTATCCTGACAACTATTGACCAAAATGTAAGACCTCCGTAAAGCATCCTCAAGCTGCTCCAACGGCTCCCTCGTCTCGGGATACTTCTTAAGCTCTGAGATCCTGAGCTGCTCCAGTAAGTTACCGATCAACTTGAGATGCTGTGCGAATTGCCTGCAGTTTTTCTTATGCATTCGTGCTGTGCTTGCAGCTTTAACTATCATAGCTATTAACCGCACGGCATCAAAGCCCGCAAGCTGGGCTACATTTGCAATTTCTCCAAAATGTTCCCACGATGCCATCCTTTCCTCTCAATCAAACTTGAAACCTGCTTTAAAATTTTAATAAATTAATGAAACAATTTGACCGAATTACATATTTCGAGAGCCAAAATTGAACTTCATGGAGAAAAAAAAAATGAATAGTCAGATGGAGGATTTTCGCTCGTTTCACCTCTTCTAATCTAGCAGCTTCGCCGTAACAAAAGCTTTGAAGTTCCCGCTAGCCTTCTCCACTTGCATTGTTCAACAAAAGCAAGAGCTCATTTCTATGGAGAATCAACAGAACGTAGCTGAAACTTGAAAAGGAATGCAATCAACGGTTTCAGGCTGGATCAAATGCTCCTTCCCAGGATCTATCCAGAAATTGCATATTCGATCGAGATCTTCGTTTCTCAGAGCTATGAACAGCGCAGTATCCGTTACAACTGTTCAAACAAAAAAAAAGATTAAAAAAAATCAGTTGGTAAGATACCGTAATCTAGAAGATTATACGTCACGCTTCTTCGCTCACTTTCTCCAGTCAAAAAACTATTTAACTCTTGAAGATGAAAAAAGAGACGGTCAAAAAGAAAAGGAAAGTAGAGAAGGCTATATGCAAAATTGCAAAATGAATTTCACAGAATCACCGGTTGAGCTCTTTATGAACCGTAATTAAGCTCATGAGCGTTTTTCAATGCCAAAACAAAATTACAGTAAACAAAGAAAGAAGAAGGGAAAAAAACCGACGACGGCAGACCTGAAAACTGAAAAGTTATGAGAGATTCAGGAATCAAAAAAGGCAGAAATAAATGACAAAGAAAAATGCGCGAATGGTAAAGAGACACTCACCTACTCCTCAGGAGTTTTCTCTTATTCCAATGCCTTAATTGATTCCTCTCTCTTTTCTTTTGTCTTTATTTTTTCTGGATTTCCTATCTTCAAGAAAAAGCGTCAGAGTTTAAGCGAAGAAGAGCTTTGAATTCTGGAAATAGCAGGCATTGCTTTGCGCAAATGGAAAGCTTCGCCGCTCTTCTTCTTCTTCTTCTCCTCCAAAATGAGCAGAAATAGTTTCTCTCTCTATCTTATATGGCTCAAAGTTTCGGTGGTGTTTGTTTGTCTCTGCCTGCTGGGGTGCACACTCTCAAGTCTCACCACCATGCCAGACAAGCAAGGGAGTTTTTGTGCCTTTGTGGTGGACTGATGGTGGGGAGGTAAATCTAAGTACGCAAATGTCCTCATATGCTTTCTTTATTTACGACAATACCAGCGATTTTCACGGAGGGTAACGGCACAGTAAAAGATTTCCAAGGGTTGACTATCCTAAAGTAAAATAATTTAAGGGCATGGTCACCCCCAGTCCAGCTGGCATTATAGGACCCCTTCACCCCTACTCTACCTTTCGGGTCACCTAAACCCATGTTCCACTTTAGGTTAATTGCTGCCAAAATGTCATTACCAAATTTAACAGTAGCCGTCCTAACCATAATTAAGACACATTAACTTTTTTCCTTTAAAACATTTTTCCCTTTAATATTATACTACTAGAAACATGATTAGAAAATTTATTGGTAAAGAAACATACTTAATTGAAAGGTACAATTTTGATTTTTGGATTATGATTATTACTAGAGTAATGTTCCATCATCTCAATGTGCCCTTTGCTTTGCTTACAAGCCTGCTTTACCAAAGTTCAATGTTGATAAGAAAAGTTTATTTAAAAAGGGTTATATAGTAACATAAATCTTGGCTTGATTCAAGCATGGATAAGTATCATGTCCTTAAACTAATTATTAGTATTAAACTTCTACATTTATATTCTTTTAGCTATTCATCTTGAGCCCGAATTTTCTTTGTGACTATAATGAATGATGTTATCAATCAAAAGTTCAGGCTATCTTTGATTGCTAATGTTATTTATCACGAGTTGAGTCACTCATGTATATAATACTTTACATTATCTAACACATTATCCATCACGAGTCGGGGTGTCCTATTGTCACTATAGTGTCTAAAGCTATATATTATAAACGGAGACATTTTTAGGTCGTGTATCTGTAACTGTTTCACCATCGTTTTGGGTCCAATCGAAGTTTAAGTGTAAACTTCGTTTCAATCGCTTCTCTAATAATCTCATCTGTACAGTATCTAATCTAATATGTACAGTTGTTAAACAGTGTCAATCGCACCACTCTACTAAACACAGGCTTAATGGTTACATTGAATTTGATTAAATTTGATTAATTCAAAGTTGAAATTGAATTATATTAAGCATATTATTTTTTTCAGTCAGAAAAAATAAAACTCTTTTAATTCATGTTTTCCGTTCATAAGAATCAATAGTATAACCCAAAATCTTTAAACTTAAAAGAATCAAACATTCAAAGTTTTTCTCTAAACGTTGGTTATCCGGTATGGAGATTTTACTATAGTATTTTAGTAGTTAAGTTAGAGAGGGAAGGGAGACTTATATAGTGCAAATAGAGGAGGATTAATGTGCAACTAAAAACAGGAAGACGCATATTCTATTTCAACATCCATTCTTTTCTCTCTGGCAACTGCCATGTGGACCCATTAAATGGCACGACAGTGACAGTGCCTCACATGCCTACCATTTCCACGTGTCCACAACCACAATCAACCTCCTTTTTTTCCCCTATCTGTTGGTCGCTCTGTCTTCGTCACTTCACTGTTTATTTCTTTCTATGTAATATACAAATTTTGCTACGCTTTTTCCTATCAAACCATATATACATCAAATCTTAAGTTGCATAAATCATGAAGTCATTACCTATTCGGTAAAAAGTATATAAACGAAAATCATTGTATCATGTGGAGGAAAATTATAAGTTGCCATACATTGTTGAAAAAAAAGGTAATTATTAGTGATGGCTGAAATTTGAAAAGGCTTTTCCTTTTATATATGATGTTCATCATTGTTCATGAAGTCCACGCGTGGTACATCTGAACATATTCTCTTATATATACGTACGTACCCAGTTAAAGTCTGCAAGATATGGAATTTGAAATTAAAATCCATCATGATATATAACAACCACATTGAATTATTATTACTCTTTGTCTATTTATATTTATAAAAGAAAAGGGGGAGGTAGAGCTAAAATTTGATAGAGGCTGCGTTTAGTAGAACGGTGTGGTAGCGGTACGATTGACACTGTTTAGTAACTGTACATATGAGATTATTAGAGCAACGATTGAAACAGAGTTTACACTTAAATTCAATTTGGACCCAAAACGGTGGTGAAACGCTTAAACGGTGATGAAACGATTACAGATACACGATCAGAAACAACCGCCTCGACAGAAGGTTAATATTGCAAATTAGAATTTATCTTGAAGAAAAGAAAAGGGAAATAGTATGAAATTGATCTGTTGATATATAGAGAGTATATATATGTGCTTATGTCTGTAAATTTTGGAATCAGATTAAGATCTACCATCAAATTAGGGAAAAATTATTGGGCAAGAGGTCCCATCTGATGTCAATTTATGTCTGTTGGCACAAAAACTTAAAGGGGGGAACTAAATGAGGGAAAAGAGAGGGATACTGATGAAATTGTTTTCCTTTTGGCCAAAAATAAAGCACAAAAATTTGATTGCTGATCAATAACTCAATAGGGTCCCCAAATTTGGCCAAATTACAATTGAGAGAATATATTGTAAGCTAAGAAGGTGATGTTAGGTGGTGGAAACACAATTGACAATCCTCCTCCCCACAAGAAAACATTCATTAAAAGCAATATATTTATGCACAAATGCATAAAGTTGAAGTGTCGTTTTTCCTGGATTTGATGGGTCGCTTAGTTCTTGATCCTTGTTAATATTAGTTTACTAAAACTAATCATTAATTCGTGTTTAATTTGTCTTTTGTAAGCACGTATATACAATATATACAAATATAACTTAAGTAGTTCATATGTAATATTGCAAGTCTATTTTCTGTCTTTTTCAATCGTTATTGCCTATTCACATAAAATATCAACGATCCTATGGGACTTGATAATCTACTCTCCACGTGAAGTAAATATGTAAAACATAAAGAATTGATATCCAACTGTCAAGTAAATATCTTTCTTCGTAGCTTGAAATGTGGGTTTGATCCAAATTCCAGCAAATTATTATGCACTTTGAGAAACATTATTCCTAAAGAAATCCCATTTCATAGTTTTTGGTTTAGAAATATGGGAAATTGGACAAAGCAAATTTTTTCCTTTCAATCAAAACTCCTTGCAAATTACTCCACTTGTCAAAACTCAAAAGTGAAACAACTACGGGAAAACAAAATACTACAACTTAAACTACTCTCGGTTGATAGTTTTTTTTTTATTGTAGAGGCGTTTGTTTACTAAATTTTTTGTTACTTTCCGAAGAAAGTAATAAGTGAAAATACTTTTCATGGGTTGCTTAATTTATAATAGATGGAAAAATAAAAGGTGGATTTTCCATGATTTTGTTTAATTAAATAAAGATAGGAAAGTAACTCAACTTTCCTGTACGAAAGAAGATAGATTCTCATGGGGATCAATAGAAAAAAAATTTTCCGAAAAATACTCGTGAAAATCATTCTCTTTGGAATGACTCGATGAAAAACACTTTCATGAAAATCACTCCCGTTGAAAAACACCCTCCTTAGAGATTAACAAACGCCTCATAGCATATTATGTTTATATTTACGAATAAAATAATGATTTAATACCTTTCCCCCCCCCTTGAACTTGTAGCATTTGGATGCTTTGTGTCATGAACTTTAATTTTGGTCATTTTGTCCCATGAACTTCAATTTTTGGACATTTTGCCCCCTCAAACTAACGGCACTGTCAAGATGCTGACGTGATATTGCCACGTCAGACCAACCCAACCTACGCTGCCACGTAGTATGAAACCGCTGACGTGACAATGCCACGCGGCATTTTTGTGACATGTGGCATTGCCACGTCAGAGTCTTGAAGGTGTCGTTAACATGAGGGGGCAAAAAGTCACAAAATTGAAGTTCATGGGACAAAATATCCAAAATTGAAGTTTAAGGACAAAATATCCAAAATTTAAGTTAAGGAGACAAAAACGTTCAAATACTAAAAGTTCAAAGAGATAAAATGGTTCTTTTTCCAATATAAAAGAATAAAAAGGAACAAATAAATGGGCGATTAGTTAATCATAAGTGGTAGGTTAAGATTCTCGGTACCTATGTATCTTTTTTTATTATTATTATTATTATTATTATTATTTGGAACTGGATGCATCTTTTATTAATGTGTAATGTGTAATATACATTGCTTTATAAGCTAGTCAACCTTAGGTTTCCTCGATGTCACGGGTAGAGAGACTAGAAAGATACTCCAATGTCACGAGTGGTATTCCACGTAAAATAAAACATGCCACATTAAACAAATTATTAGCTACTACGAATTTATGCTGATTATGAGATTATAATATATATATCAATCTGATAATATATATATCAAATTATAGTACAAAGGCTTTTTTTCCCTTTTATTTAAGGATTCAATATTCGTTGAGGAGCTTTATACTATATATATATATA